>AYJT01061804.1:0-10120 GCA_001278415.1 Ocimum tenuiflorum | reverse complement strand
ACAGCATAATTTATAATATAATATTCTTTATTGTTTGCTATGGCATTGACACAAAAAATGTAAATCGAAAAATTGTGCTCACTCAAAAATTAAAAAAAAAAAAAACTAAAGAAGATTAAGGAAAATCATCTTCATAACACCCACAGTAATGCGCAAGTAAACAAGGAAAAGAAAAACATCTAATTCTCAACCATTATTTATGAATACATTGATGAACTAAAATTACAGCTGCTCAAGTTGCTCTACACAGCACAAGGAGACAACCATGGATAGAAAAATGGCCAAGAAAAGCTCTTACTAAATTAAATGCACATCACACACTGCCAAAGAATTGCTCCAATGACGGGGCGGTGAAAACATTGGCAGCCGCTCGTTCGAGCTTCACTGGAGATACATACAGTTGGTACTTGATGAATCTCTGCAGAATGATTCAAGTGACTTGATTAGTTAATTCATCCAAGTGTATGAGTGGGGGATTCTGGTTGCTACACACATATACAAATATACATGCATAAAGGCAATGACTAAGTGAAAAACATCAATATCATGAAATGAAATATCGATCACCTCGAGGTGCAAGTGCGTAAGCACCTCTCCCATGATCTTAAAGTCAAGGGTTCGAGTTTATGTGGGACATTAAGATGGAATTTATATTAATATTGTACTTAATTAAAAAAAAGAAAGAAATGAAATGAATTGTCTACCCCTATAAATATGTTCTCCATGAAAGCAATTTCCAACTTAGCAGTTTACTACACCAATTATAGGCCAAAAACCAGACGATAAGCCTTTCTCCATCGCGAAAAAATCATATTGTCACAAGGTATATCTCATTTGAGAATATTTTTTTCTATAGATTTTCTGAAACTACAGAAGCACTTCAACTTTAAGGGAGAGGTGCTTCAAATTTTTCCATCAATCGACGTGCATAATTAGTCAATGTGTTAGTAATTTCTAATGTTATGGATATAATACTCGTAATGCTTAAAATTACTCAATGAGAGGTCCAAGACATGTAAATGAGGCGGTGCTTCAACTAGAAGGAAGTGAAGATGATTCTCCAAGAAACGATAACAGATATGCCAGGATTCAAGAATTTGTCTACTGGGGCTTTGCTAATCAACTGAAATCTTATCACATAATTTGTAGAACATGCAATCAGTTTATTTCTCTGCGTAAGGTGGAAGTAAAAAGAAAGTGGTACGTACTGCTAACTGAGTAGTAATTTCAGGATTCGAGTCTATATGCCAATCTGGTTCGAGTTGTCTCACAAATGACGTCCGTCCAATCTCAGAGCTACAGAAAAGAACCTGAAGATTCGTGTATTAGATAATGACACCAGAAGGAACAAATAGCTGACAAGGCTTACAAAGTGAACCTAGCTAAAAAGTGCAAAAATTATAGCCCAAAATTGTAAAACAGCCAGATATATGCATATTATTCTCCTCTATTTTACGAATACTTTAGCCAGGATGAAAGTTGTCCAAATACTTTTTTAGTACTCTAGTGGATAGGATGAGGTAAAGGAACTTTACTCTCCATGGGTAAGGATACAGGTGGCTATGATCCAATGCATTGAGAAAAAAAGGAAACCTCGTGCATCAATTATAGATTGTCGTAAACCACCGCATAAGACAACAAATCAGAATAACTACTTGGAATTCAAGAAAGACCTGAGTACAACAATTTCACTTTCCGGATAGATGAAAAGTAAGACTTCGAAAGTAACAATCAAAAGGGAAACAAATTTCACTTTTTTGGATAGATGGAATGTAAGACTTCAAAAGTTAATAAACGAAAAGTGCAGCATTATCCTTCTTCGTGTCAAAGGTATACGTTGTGACACAAATGCCAACAAGTGATGCAAATAAGAGATCTTGCTCTGAAGTACTTAGACATTTGTCTCCAGAAAGTACGAACAATAATAAGAAAGGCCAAATTGCATTACCTTGTCTTTAACTAAGCCACCTGACGTGAAAATACCAGCATTTTCCAAAGCTTGGAGAACGTTCCTCTGCATAAATTAATCAGTGTATCAGTGATTTTTGAAGAAATTGCTGGTAGATGGGAACAGAAGAGTTCAACAGAAGTTTCATTAACTCACAGGAAAGATATTTCAATCTGAAAGAAATTCTTCCCAATTTATCAGAACACAAATTTTTGAAGAGGTAGGCTTTATATTATACCGTTTAAACACACTGATTACTAGCCTCGTCATTTTCGACACTTGCAAACACATCTAAGATTCTAAATAAAATCTGACAAGGAGCTTATGATTCCACACACTAATCCTACGTGTAGCATCTTCATCATAAACACATAGCCCGTAATCCACTTAAAACCTATTTTAATAAGCTAGTTAATGCCTTATAATGGCACTAAGGTATCTCGGGGATAGTGTAACAGAATCCATTTATATGTAACATCCTCATCCTGCCCCGTAAATGGTCCAACCACTCTTAAGGTTAATTGCACTATTCTTAACGGAAAGAACGACAAAAGGATCTCGAATAGCACATGACTACATGAGCTACCAAGCTAATCCATATTTTCATCAAATATAACATCAGCCAGCCAAAAAAACAAAAGTCGGACGACGAAATCAGCCCCATTGCATAAAATAAAATCAATCATGCCAACAACCAAATGGACAACTATTCTACTCGGTTCACCGAAGCATATATAAAGATAAGAACATATATTATTCTCTATAGACTTTTCCACATATAGAGTTCACATCTAATATGCATCAAAACCAACGGTAAACATATGATGGGCCCCAAGAAATCCAAGGACGCCTATACTGATCATGTTATAAACCATGTGCCTAAAATACCCGAAATTCGATTTTCCCAAAAAAGTGTAAACGGTATGACTTATGATACTGGATTCAGGCAGAATTTGTGATGACATAATATAATGAAGAGAAACCAATATAAATACATGGTGAGATATAAATATGCAACACAAAATATTTCGTTGAACCCAACACATGTGCTGGAATAAGATGTGCAGATACCAGAAAAGTGGAGATACAACATAGATTTACGTTCAAGAAATATTTGCTTGCACTCCTCTGATATTCTTCAGAACCACATTTCATAAATGGAAAGTAACTATAATAGAATATTAAATTTCCATTAGCATGAAAAAAAAGAAATTAAAAACGGGATAGGAAATAGTAGGTCTTACTTCACTTTCATCATCCACCACTCTTTCCATAAGATAGAGATCACAACATTTTGTGATCTCAAGCAGCACTTCAAGAACCGATGATTTGACAGTTACTTGCTTCTGGCAAAAATTGATTAAACCAGAAGAATGAGCAAATTCTTGATGCTGATTCGTGTATCGGGAAATATTAAAGAAAAAGGTAAGAACCTGAAGCTCTTCTGGAGTGCTTTCCTCTAGGATTACGCCAAGCAAACGGCAAGTTACCTGAACAAATTAAGTTATAAAGTATGAAATAAATTGTGATCCTACCAATTTGATCAAACTGGCATCATCTAGAACAGCCTGCAGCTAATCGGTCTATCTAAGCGTCAGCCAAAAGAGGAAGGGAACACATGCTAGTTAACAAATCGCTAAAATCCATATACACCACTAAAATCCAGTTTACCAATTTATGGTCTATGATTACTTGTATATTACTGTTACTAAGAGGAGCACGAAATACAAAAGTGGCATTGCAAGTGATAATACGCCACCAGATGTACGTTACATTACCTTTCTTCCTTCACTCAACCTCTGCCTCACTGTTTGGCCGAGAGTTAGCTGCATTTCGGCAAAGTTTTTCTAATCAATATTTGAGACACTACAACATCATGCAGAAGAGAAACATCATAACCAATAATGAAGTACCTTCACAGGCTGAAAGAACTCGTCAATAACATTCTGGGTTGTGGGATCTTCTGGAGGCGTTCCAACCTCCGAAGACCCAGCATTTGCACTTGCATGACCACTAACACCAGAACTACTGGCTGATGGAGCCTGTCTCTTAGGCGGCCTTCTTTGTGACCCTCTAGATGTTCTCAATAGTCTCCAAGTAAAAACTATTGCAAATGCTAACCCCGCTACAGCCCCAAAAGATCGTGAATCCTGCAGTCATTTAATAGTAAAATGTTGATTGATTGATTGATATCATTCTCATTACCAACAGCAACTAGCAAGATTCAATGGACATCACTTGCACATTCTCTGCTCAATTACATAGAAGCTCGACACTTGCATAACAAGCCAGACAAATCATTTCAATTTTATGAAAAGGAGAAAGAAAGCAGTAATATCTGGACTTACTTCAGCATGTAATATCCTTGTTACCTCCATTACTGAATAGTGAAGAAAACAATCTCCAGTGAAACGAATTCAATAACAACCTTTAAACAGTAATACATGCTGTCATGTACCTAAGCCCCAGTTTTATTAAATTTGTTGTAACGCCCATTTGTTTAGGACTTTCTTATGAGATATTAGAGAGTTATTTGTATATATAAACTATGGATGAGTATGTTAGAAGGCAAGTAAGAAATCAAATATCAAATTTCAATCTCTCTCAAGTTTCTTCTCTAAATCTTCCCCCATTTCTTTTATACTTCTTATCCACTATGTTAAATTTACACGAGTTCATCATGAACTCTTCATCAATCGACTCGGGAAACTACGTCGTAGGCAAGAACACAACACATGACAAAGAGAATTTTTCTCTTCAGCCTCCCAAAGAGTATTAGTATATGTCTTCAGCCTCTTAATCTATGTCCTATCCACATTAAAGATAACACATACAATTTCAAGAAAATAACAGAAATTAAGGTTGAGCTCCAACTTCCAAGAACGAACTTCCACAGAGATAAAACCTGAAGACTATGATTTTCAATTTTCCATTCACACCGTTTCCTTCACATGTTTTTACAACTACATACAATCGCAATTCAGAACCCATTTATGTTTCATCAAGATTTCAATTTGAACAGAACAAATTAACACCCGCATCAAAGTCGCAAAACCCAAAGAATATTTTGATATATATATATATATAACATCCTCGACGCTCAGGCTCAGCTAAACTCCGACCCATTTCTCAACAAGCAAGTATGAAGTCTAATCACTCATCAGAAATAAAAGAAACCCAGACGATGGGCAGCCGGAAACACATACATGACTAAACAACGGTGAAATGCAGGAAACTGAGGAAAATCTAACAAAAAGAAAAAAAAATAAAACAGCGAAAATTCAAAACAAACCAGTTGGCGGATTATATTGGTAATCTTGACGGTGAGGAAAGCCCCAACTCGCTTGATCAACTGCAACAAATCCTCCTTGGAATTTTCGGCCATCGAATTTGCAGAAATAATGTGTCGATTGAATAAAAGGAGAAAAGGGCCTTCGTTTTCTTGATTTTATGATTAGGTGAATGAAATTTGGGAGCTCAAGCTCAAGCGGTTAGATTTTGCATTTACTCGCACTAGAGTGAAAAATTACAGAACAATTATACGGACCAATAGCACAGATCGGAAGGGAAGAACCAAAAGAAAAGTGAGAATTCGTAAATCACCCATTCTTCTCTATTTTATTATACCCCTTTATTATTGATATATCTCATTTAGGTACACGCAAAATTATATATGCAAAACTTATTTTCGAATTTATAGATAGTACTAGTCATTATTTAGAGAAACTCTCATCTTATGAGAGAATTGTTGTTTTATTCCTCATTATCTTATTCAGTATTACGAATGCTAAAATTAAGGGAAAGTATTTAATTATATTTCAAATTATATATTTTTTAAATACTAATACAAATTATTCGAAATTCTAAATAAATGTACAAACTATTAGAAATAGTTTAAATATAGGACGTTCAATTTTTCGACACCGGAAAATTGAGTCAGCATGCCGAATGCCACGTCACTGCCACATCAGTTATGTCATGTAATCGGTGTTAAATTTTGAAAAATAGGGGAAGATCGTTTACGTTTGACTTGCATGTTGGTGTAGTAAACATATAGCTGATGTTCTTTTGGGCCAGAATAAAACTTTTTTAACTATAATTGCATCTATTATGAGAAAGAAGTAACAATAAGAAAGAGAAGTACCAAGCAAGTAGCAACAAGGTAAGCATTTTGGTGAAATTATATATCAAACTATTCAAATTATAAAATTATACGATTGAATATTTTTTCGACGGCGAAAAACTTTGATGTTTAGTGTAGTGATGGAACGCAGACTAAATTAAAAATCGAACAATCTGATGAAACATAAATATCTTTCCATCGCCCGAAAAAAACAATTCACCATGTAATTGATAATTTAGAAAGTTTGTAATATTGATTTACCCGAAATTTCAAACGTGGTGATAAAATGCCCTAATTTGTAAAACTTTGAGTTATTTTACCTTATTTTCCCAAATTTTTTGTACACGTTGGTAGCCACATAGGCGCGATGTCTATTTTAATGTGCAACGTGGTGCCGTTTTAACATTGTCAGTGACTGATGCTAAAAATCCTAACTGAATATAACTTTACGTGGTGATAAAATACCCTAATTTGTAAAACTTTGAATCATTTTACCCGATTTTTCCTATATATTAACTTATTGAGTTATATATTAATATGCTATTTTAATTGTTTAGACTGTGCATGGACTAGTTCGAATCTTTCTAGGGTTAAAGGTGGGAGCGTGGACAAGTTCGAATCTTTACGAGGTTAAAGGTGGGATGACGTTATTTCTTATGGGGATTGTGGTTTGTTTATCCTCGTTATGCTCATATGCATTATTTGATGGAATACTTGATGGCTTTATTTGATGGCACCACTTGATGCTTTGTTTGATGGTAACATTTGATGATGATGATGATGATGATCTTAAAATGTTATATCGTATAACTTGGATAAATTCTCGTCCCACTAAATTAATAATACTCACCCAAAAAACTATTAAATGTTTTGATGATGATGTTCCACCGATGCAAGGCGTGGTGATGGAGATTTTAAATAAAGAAAATGCAACATTATTTACTATTTTATTTTATTTTCCCTTTTAAATGATTTAGTGTTTACACTTTCGCTGCAATATAGTGAATTTTATGTTGAAAAATATGTAACATCCCAATTATTATTATATTCTTTTATTTTATGAAAATTTAGGGCGTTATAGGTGGTATCAGAGCAGGTCTATTTTCCTATAAACTTGTTTAAAAAAAACTTTTTGGAAAAAAAAACCATCATCGATTTTGTTGCTTCGCTCGGAGAAGAGGTAACATATTACATTATATTTTATGTGATGAACATTCTTCTAAAATATTCTTATGACATGGATATTGACCTTAAATTTATGTTCTATTTGCAAAGTACAAGAATCCTAGATAAGTTGAGGTCCAAATATCTCTACACGAGGCAAAATTCAACTCCAGGTTCATAACAATTCACCAGTATACTTGGAAAATATTAACATTGGTAGAGAAACGAACTCCGAGAAAAAAAATGCAAGTGGGATATTGATTACGTTAGGGCATTGTTTCATTACAAAAATATTATTATTCTCGCATGTAATTAGTCATTGTTTAGTGAAAGTTTTTTCATTTGAATCACATCTTCATACGACCCATGGCTTAATGAAAACTCATTAGATATTAAATTACACATGTCTACCACCTCGGGGTGCAGTCGTAAACACTTTTCCATATCTTTTTCTATGATCTTAGAGATCAAGGGTCATTGTTTAATGATGTGAAATATTTTTGAAACTGCATCATCTTACTACCCATGACAACGATCTTATGGAGTTCAAACTCGATGGAAACTTGGTCTTCCGAACAATGATAAAAAGGATACAGAAGATTATTTTTCTTTTTGGGATGAAGAACAACGGAATATAAAATATTTTGGATGTATTGGTTTTTATTTATTTATATTTTTTAAGGATTTGGATGAATCCAACTTTTCAGAACAATAATCAATTAATTGACGTGACTAATTTGCTTAAAAATCTCAACCTCCTCAGTAATTGGAACGTGCATATATATAGATCACTTCGGAATCCCTGTTACACAATGGTGTTACACGTGTTACACCACACAGATTCTTGACACGTGTATTAATCAAGGGTGATAAATTAAAACAAAATATTTCCCAATTATGAATATAATTATAATTGATTTCCATTGATTCGTACACATGTTAAGAATCCGTGTGGTGTAACCCAATGTGTAACACCATTCTAGGGGATTCGGTTAGGTTGACAGTAGGGTTGGAGAAGACGAAGCTTGTATCATATGATCGAATCTATATAATCTTTACATGGAATAATGTTTATCTTGTTCTTCATCTCGTAAAAAAGATGCATTTCTTGAGTCAAATTGATGGAGGAATTTGAATATTTTCTCCCGATGGAAATCATCGCAATGATCTTATCAACATTACCGGCCAAGTATCTGCTGAAACTGAAGGCCGTGTGCAAGTCATGGAATGCTCTCATCGCTTCTCCTTCATTCATCCACTCTCATCTCCTCCATTGCAACACCTCCAACACCCACACTCGCCTCGTTGCTCAGACAACCGATCACAACCTGGCTTTCTTCCGATTTCACGACGACAAGTTTCTAATCGATGGTTTGCCGGAATTGCCCTCTCCCGACAGTATCAATATCATCCTGTGCTCTTGCAATGGCGTACTCTTATTGCGAGGTCACTCCATGGAGTCTCTATTCATATGGAACCCCTCTCTGGGAAGGATTGAGAAGCTTCGCTTTCCGTTCAAATTCGAGAGAATAACAACCAACTACGGCCTGTGTTACGATGGTTGTTTCCTGCAACGAGTGTGCGGTTTATTCGTGAACGAACGAATCTTGGAGCGAACCGCGGGAGGTTCTTGGTCGCGGAGACGAGTACTGTAGATTTTACTTGGGTGTGGAGTATGTTGGTGGAGCTTCGTATCGGGACGACGCGGGGAGTATGGTATGCTACGAGGGAGATATATTATGCTACGAGTCTCAAAGAGATGAGTTGAAGACGTTGCACAAGCCCAAATGTTTGAAACCCACCGATAGTTCGTGTTTACTTTGTCTGAGAGATCGGTTGTGTTTGTGCTTTTGCGTAAAGCCGCCGTTCAGATTTGGATGTTTGGATGGAGTTTATGAAATTTGAGAATGTTCCACATCCATACAATTGGGGGCGACCACTCTACATGGAACAAAATGAAATTGTTATTGATTTATGGGATGGGAGAGTTTTGTCATATAAAGAATTTGAATATAGTTGGATGTTTAGGGAGACTTATAAAGAATATGAATATGATTGGTTGTATAGACAGAGAATGTTTCATTGCGTGGATAGTCTTGTATTCTCCACCTCCATTCAAAGCCCTAAGAGTAATTATTTTAGGTCAATTTTTATGTTTGTTTCGAGGAGACAATTGATTTCAAGAATACTAATTTAAATTCCTCGATGCCTAGCTAGCTATATGGTCCGTTGACTGAGTTGTGTATTTTGGTTTTTGTGTTAGAAATCCATCTTCTGTTTTGAACATGCATCAAATACAATATAACTATTGCACTTGCACAAATCAACTTCTTTTTTTGTGAAGATGAGCATGCCTAACTCTTGCCGCCTTCTATGGAATCGAGGTTTAGTCATCTGCCCTCTGTTTGCTTCACGACGTCGATGAGATGAATCTTGACTTTGTAATCTTGTCAGATGGCAGAAGATCTTGAACTCGATGAATCTTGAATGACATAAAGCTTTCAAGTGATGAATCTTTGAGCTCCTATGTTCAACTTGAAGGCCTTCAAGAATATGGTTTGGTTTCTCAATTTGCGTTTCATCTTATAGTTTTATTTCCTTATGGTTATGATTTTGGCATAGTATTCGGGAAATACAATGTAATAGAATCCCGTAAAATATCTCCGCATAATGATATGAAGCTAATAGGAGTCATTTATGCTGGCCCGACATAACCCGACCGAGTCCGATTGAGGCCCAGATCAGGAATAAAATGTGTTCGGTGGCGGGGCTTGGCTACGTTTAATGAGCTGGAATTGAGTTACTTCCAGCCCATGCCCGCAGGAACATAGCCCCCTAACCAGTGTTGTAAAATTCGGGCTAGGCGCCCGAACTGAAAACCATCA
>AYJT01061800.1:0-11072 GCA_001278415.1 Ocimum tenuiflorum | reverse complement strand
AAGTTTTTGAAAGGGAAAGGAATGATGGATAAATATTATTGTGTGGAGATGTGATGGGGTTTTGAAAGGGAAGAAAAAGCATAAAAGCTTCTTTTGTCAACAGAGTGGTGACTTTATTTCACTTTCTAGTAAGCTTTCATATTCTTTGCTTACACCCCTTTGGATTCTATTCAGAGGGGAGCAAGAAAATTAGGGTATCTGAACATCTAAGATCTACTGCTGTTTGGGGCATCTATTCTTTGGTAAAGTTATTCTCTGCATATGCATGGGGTTTTTCTTTGGCTTTTTGGTAAATTTCCTGAGGTTTCAGTCCGGATCGAGTTTGAATAAATTACATTTTTGGTCCCACGTATAGCCTTGTTTCATTTTGATCATAATACTTGCATTTTTTTGCACATTTGGTTTTAAAAATATTTTAGTTGCAGTCTCAATTATGTGAATGATCACAAGACAAATCACATTTGAAACAGTATCGAGAGTGAATTTGATGTGTTTGCAAATTTTTCTAGACTAAATTTTCAAAATTTCATTAGTGATGGGATAAAAATTGGTACGGCAATAAAAATACAACTATTGAGACTATCCCATGGACCAAAAATACGATTCACTCGATCAAATTTTGATCTTACTATATTTTCTCTCTCTCTCTCTCGCACACACACACAAGGTCCCCATATCACCTTATCTTTTATTGGGAAAATTAGGTCATCATGTGATTTTGTAAGTAAAGCATCATTCTACTTTAGCTTATTGTTTGACAATCTCCACACACACTCCCCCAATGTGCTATACATATCTCATATATAATTCAAATCACTCGCATAAAAAGACTAAATATTTTAACTTCTTTTACCATTTTCTCGATCTACAACAATGTTCAGATTCGTCCACACACAAATGTTGCAACAGATTACTCGCAACCCCCATACAAGAGTATGTCAATTTATACATACATATATATATATATTTTTCTTTCGCCATTTTCCATTACCGAAAAGCAAAAAAACACTATAAACCCAAGAATTAATGCAAATTACAAAGCCTAAAAATGAATGAGGGAGTGGTTGTTATAGCTGTACATAAGAATTAAACCAGAAAGAAAAAGATGCCTCAGAGCAACTAAAAACCACCACCACCAAAGCTAATACAACTACAGAGGCATCATAATCAATAAAATCCTGAAGCATTGCCTGCAAAAATTCACCTATCCCACATCGCCTGGTAGACCGGAGATCTGTGCCTTAGCCACTGCACCATCTCTCTATCGATCGAACCCTTGTGTAGT
Source organism: Ocimum tenuiflorum (assembly GCA_001278415.1). Taxonomy (NCBI): domain Eukaryota; kingdom Viridiplantae; phylum Streptophyta; class Magnoliopsida; order Lamiales; family Lamiaceae; genus Ocimum; species Ocimum tenuiflorum. The sequence goes on along the minus strand of AYJT01061800.1, from coordinate 9,787 downwards.
ACGGCATCTAACATTGGACTCCCGACGAATCTAAACGAGCTTTTGAATGACCATATTCGGTCCTTCGGCCAAGGCCTTTGGGGCTGCTTCTCCTGCCATAATGAAAAACAAGATTTCGTGTTCAATCATCTTGTTCGAATTGAAATTGCATATTTGGTCACATGGGAGACGGTCCCATTTCATTTTGATCCCAATAGATTTACTTTTAGTCTCATACTTGCATATTGGTCTCACAATTAACAACTTCTTTGCACTTTTAGTCCCCAAAACTAGTATGCAGACTACTGTAAGTTCACTCTAGATTCTATTTTATATGTTACTTTAATTTGTCCCATACTATGAGTAAATTGACGGGATCAAAAATGAAATAGGATTCTCCTATAGGACTAAAAATTATTCTACGTTGGTGTTCTCCAATTCAATATTAACCTACAAATGATGAAAAATATAAGAAATGCAAGTGGAACTTACCATCCTAGAGATCATGAACTTCACCATCCTAGGACCATAGACACGCTGGCGTGAAGGCTTTTGGACTTTTGCGTAGAAAGAACCGATTTCAGGTAAAGACAAGCAGCCTCTACTAGCTTTGGTCAGAACAGCATCTGGTTCAGCATTTTGATTATGCCAGAACATCAGCTGTCCTAAACAATATGTTTCGCCATATGTTTTGCAGTACTCGTGAACACCAGAACCCAACTTATCAGCATATTTTGGACCAAGGTCGAGGGGGGTAATGTAAACAGGTGGAGAAGTTACTCTCTTGTATTCCTGCAAGATGCAAACTGAGTCAAAAGGCAGTAAAAGCACACTTCACCGAAATGGTTTAGCATTTTAAGGTTTACTCACTCTAATCCTGAAAAGATACTTCGTATGAGCGTATATGTGTATCAAGTCGGCAGCAGCATCATGCCGACTCTTATAAGTACAGGGAAGATTCCGCACCTCATCCCTCAACCTGAAATGGGTGAAATAGATTTTGTATCAGAACGAAGTGTTGCAAGCTTGAGAGTTGTGAAAACTAAGTTCATGATAATTACCATAATAAGGACTTCCGAAGCTTCATCTCAATGTTATCAGAACCAGACGGATCATGAGCGTTGATCCTGGCCTTGAGATCTCTTATTATAGCATCTTCTGTATGAGGAGTCATACACTGAATAAGTTCATCTACTAACGAACCTTCTCCTCTCCAGAGGTATGAAACTGCTTCTTCAGGGCTAAGCCGTTCAAGAGGAGGTGGAGCATTCTTTGGGTCGCCAAACACACATCTCATAACATATCTCACCTAAATGAATTTAAAAGGAAATTGATAAACACGCTCATTTATTTATCCAATAGAATAAAATAAGAAGGATAGGCTACCTTGTCAATAGTAAGAGCCAAATTCTGGAGCCTCTGATTGTACACACCCTCCGCCTAAAACAATCAAAAGATAATTGATGAACCATGTATCCAAATCTATATTTTTATACAGCTGCTAACATCAGCATTATTCAGGCACAGACAAAGAAACACCGAGCAGAAAATAAGAGGTAAAAGAAATAAAAGAAAATTGGGGGATACATACCTGAATTTCAGCATCTGTCCTTTCAAGCTCCAAGTTTATTTCAGCAAAAAATCTCTTTTTCTCCTCTATATTATGCTTGAGAATCTCATTAGGGAGTTTTGTCCTCTCAAAATTTATGAACCGCACCTAAAATTTTAAATCTGAATATCAAGAGCTGGCACCTTTTGATTTAAGAAAGTAATCTAAAGAGAAGAATGCATACCAAGCGGGCCGAGTAAGCTATCAGCCAATCAGGTAACCCACCAAGCAAACAACTCCCAAGTCCAGCTTTACCCAGTTCAATATAATCTTCCTCGGAAACTGAGTTCAATTCACAAGCCTCTAGCAGCAACCGGTGTCGATCAAGTAATCCATGATGCTCTTTCAGTACCTAGTAGATTTTATGTGTCAAGAGTAATTAGATTTTATGCAGCAAAATAGAAGCCATAGCCACAAAGAAAGGGGAAAAGAAAATAATACAAAAAGGAAATAGAGATAATTAAAACGAAATATGAAATTAAAAAACCATGTACCTTCTGGAAAGCCCCTTCACCTGTCAGATTTAGATAGCTTCCACGACAAACCTGGTTGCCACATAAACAAACTGAAGCTTCGTACTCTTCCTTACTCTGCAGGAACAATCAATTGTTACCAGCCAAATGAGAAGGGGGGAAAAGAAAAAGTAGAAAATGGAAACAGGGGGAAAACATCATCTACAGGCAATATTTTGCAATTCACTGACCTCAGTAACAGAATTGTAGTCAAATGTGATCTCTTCGCCGTAAGCAATGGGTCTCACAGAATAGATACCAATCTGATACTGACCATCAACAGCAGTGACCCTGTTGTCATAGATAGTGAGATATCCGTTTAACTGATGCATTGTTCACATAAAGCGGTAAATGACAGAAAGTGCAAATTGGAAAGATGAGATAATCCCTGTAAAACACAACCTCATTTTCCGCAATAGAAGACTTTCTTCTTTTTAAATTGGGTTGAAATACTTAAGGATAAATTATTTTAACATAAAACTCGGGCCATTCTTTGAGAAGAGTTAATTATGATAACTTACATAACAATCCCCACCCCCCAAAAAAAATAAAAAACAAAGATCTTAAATATGCTACACTAAACCCTAAAGTACGCAAATGGACAAACACGAAAAATTTTAGAGACCAGCATCCTCTATTATTTAACTGTTCATCTGCCCAAATCAGGGAGGATTATGTAAAAGCAACACAGTACTTACTTTGCCTCACAATTAGGTCTGCAGGAGTGGCAAATCCTACTCGCATAGTTTGCCTTGTGCATTGCATCAACAACAACTAGATCATACCCATCAGCATCACCCTGCATTCAAAGATTAAAAAGATAAGCCCAGCATTCAATGGATCAAGATTTAAAAAAAAAAAATCTATAATTAATATTTCAACATTAAAAGGGTCAAAGCTAAAGTGGTCAAACATGATGAGAGAAGGATATGGAGTTGATATATGCAATCAATGTAGATACCTTTGGCCTCTCGAGATATATGTTATAGAACTCTGGTGCAGGATCGTTATTGTTCTTTTGCAAAGCACGGATACCATCTTGTTTCTCAAACCATTTCCAAGTAGGATAAACCTACGACCAAAAGAAAAGAATTTTAGCACATTTTGAACATGAGTAAAATAAAACCTGCATACAAGGAGCATAATCAACAAAAAAAATAGAAGATTTATTACCCCCAGATTCATTGGTATCAAGCATGGAACCTACTTGTATTATATATATTGTAGTACGAGTCATCATTAACATGCCAGAGTAATGGCAATACATTAACCAACATCAGTGAGAAAAATGAGATCATTTATTATTTGGATCCATGTAAGATAGTTAACAACAAAGCATTACCTCTCCCAAGAATTCAACAACAAAATCATCTTCAGTGAAACCACCTTCCTTGTTGCAAACTACTCCAAGACCCTGGTCAGTAAAGCATCACGAGAAGGCATGAATTAACAGCATGAACTCATGCAAGTACTATGACACAACAAATTAACAAACTATTATACAAAGAGAAGTGTATGTGGCTTACCTTTCTATAAGCAACATAGTTGTCTTCCGGTCGACTGTCAATAGCCTTCAGTATAAACTGGCAGAGACGCATAAGTCTTCTGTCTCCATTTCCCTCAGCAGTAACCAGTAATTCTTCAAATACAGACTTTAAAGGATACACCATAGGAGTGTTCCCAGAACCAGTAAATTTCCTGACTTGCTTGTTAAGAGTACGAAGGAGAACTTCTTCAATGAATAGATGCTTTTCAACAAGTGACCAATCTGACTCATCCGGCATCGAGTCAAGAAGAAGATTATGAGTGTACGGATCGATGCCATAGACTTCTTGTTCGATAACCTGATCCCCGAGTGATTTTCGGGGTTTGTAATCCTTTACCTCTGGAATCTCCATATCAGACTCCTCAGTGCCATTTTTCTGTGCACAAAGCTTCTCTTCATAATCTTCTGGTAAAGAAACCTGCATTTTCCTTCTCACTTCCTCCTCATCTGCTACAATGACGTAGTGATCAATAACTTCATATTTCCTTGTGACAGGGGGTACAAGACTAGCTTTTGTCATGCGAGCACCCCATTCACGCTCATCAGCAAAGGAATCAAACCCATCATCAAGTGCGAAGAAAGTGCCTCCTCTAGACTCTTTAATGGCACCTCCTGAAGATGACTCTACATCACTTTCCGTATCTGATGCAGTACTCTCACTCTCTGTCATACTTGCATTGGAAGATCTGTCCATTTCATCAGATGTATCACTTCCTGAATCCAAAGATTTTTTGTATAGTTTGGATAATCGCCTTCTGATTTCTCTATCAGAAGCACAATCTCCAGAATCTAGAAGTCCATTCATGAACAGGTTTCCATTGCTTCTATACGAGTGTTTCCTTTCAGACACTTTTGTGATTTTCTTATATTTCGATGAAGCAGTTGAAAAGCCAGGAGGAGAGTCATCTTTCCAAGATCTTATCATGTCATCTCTTGTATAGTCTAACTTTGAACCTTTATCCAAACTTGTAGCTAGTTGAATAAATAATGTTACAATGCGATTCATGTCTCTTGAATCAACCCGAGGTTTAGCTCTGAAATGACATATTGGTGTGAGTAAAAGCCATAATCAAATCAACTAGAAGACAGCAGAAGCATCAAGATCAGTTAAAGCATTTAGATAGATGCAAGAGTTTTCAACATGGTACCAGATTTTGTTGGGAATATAGCACAAGATATTAGAAACTTAGTTTGGTTATGATTTTTCCCAGAAAAGTGCACTTCACTTTTTTACAAAGTGATTCCCACGAAAATAAATTCAAAATTCATCTCTACTCTTTCTCTATCTTCAACAAAAAAAATGCAAACAAACAACTTATTATAACTTTTTTTGGGTACTTCACTTTTTTAAGACAAGTTTCAAACACAGCCTTAGCCACTACATGATATTAACAGACTGGTCGCATTTCCGCCAGACATAATTTTATCAGAAGTTCTTAAGCAAAGATATACCCAACAATTGTGGCCAAAACAAACCCCTTGGACCTCACTCTAGTAACAGAAGATACAAAATAATAGGGAGCTATTGGTCATAAGGAAGTCACTTGTGCAAGTCATGCAGACAAAAGTTTAATGTAAATGAATGTGTAGAATAACTTACTTAATTGCCTCCCTACACATACGACTGATGTCGTCTTTGATAGCATTGAATCCACGTCTGCCATAATACCCATTTCTCATTTTTTCCTCAATTTCAGCAACCTAAAGAGCATGTCCGAATTAGACAAGGGGAACTGCAAAAACATAAAAGTAGAAATAACCAAATGAATGGCATCGCTAGTACCTTGGGCTCAAAAAATTCAATAGTATTCTCGTGCATTATGTCTCGCAGACTTGAAGCAACATATTCCTCCATTCTCCTAAACCCGTTCCCGGCCTTCTTGATAGCCAAACGCCTTAGTTGAGCTTCCCTAGAGAGAATGGCTGAAGACTTCCGGGCATCAAAGAGCTTGGATCGTTTATACAAGCTTCGACGGAATAACTGGTTTGCAGAATCCCTCTTATCTGAACTTTCTAAATATTCTTTCAGTCCGTGGGATTCATCCAATTGATTAGAAGCTGATGGGTTCCTGTCAGTTAGGTTATTAAGGCTCCGGAGTTTGAAATGGGGCCTCTGGTTCTTGACCCAGTTAATATTAGGAAACTTCCCAACCAAATCTTCAAACTGGGTGCAACCTCTAATATCTATAGATGACAAAAAGGGCAATGACTGAAGAAGTTCCTCAAGCATGCCAGAAGTAATGCCAGTACAACCACGTAATATTAAGGAAGTTATCTTTTCTTTCTTGTAATCGTTCTGCAGATGATAATATGAGTCAGATTTGCGATGTATGAAATTTATAATGAGTCTTCAAAGAAGTCATCATTCAAACTTCCACCCAAAATAAAGAAAAAAATGAAAGCAAAGGTAAAATTAAGCACCAAAGCACAGCGCAACAAAAAGTTACCATTATTTTCAAGATGGTAGTGTCACAGCAATTAGGTCCTATGGCACAAAAGTTGATCTGTCTAGAAATATCTTTGTAATATTTGACCACAGACCGCCAGTGCTTGCATGTCAAGGCAGCAGAAAAAAGTGACTTAACATCGGCCCTCAGAAAATGAAATATACGTGCCAGGATGTTTCCGTCAAGCATATCCCAGCTTCCCCTCTCTAGTTCAGAATCCACTTCATCTCCTTTTCTGAAGGCAACATCAGCAGATAACTCATCAAATTCACAACCATCATTCTGAAGACTTAGCACATCACCCATCTCATACTCCTCTTCAATCCCATCTATCCTTGCTCTTTTGTTTGCACGGAAGCGATCTGCAACATTATTTCAGATGAGACACTCATAAAGTGTAATCATAAACATATATATGTACACCCAAAATACAGACAGGTGACTCGGGAAATTCCAGCATTATATATTGATTGTTCCAGCACACACCACAATGGAAAAAAATCAGGCCGTAGAAATAACAAAAATAGGTGATGAAATATTGAGAGAAGATAAATACCGGAATTGTAAATTTGTTTCTCAATCTCTTTTTTTGGTTGCCTGGCACTGATCCAAGGATCAAGGACTTCATTAATGGCAGCAGCAAACTCACGGCTCTTGTATGACTTCATAACCAATTCATGAAGCCTTCCCCGAGTATATCCAATAAATTGTGGATGTAATTCATGAAATCTATTGGATGTTTTCTGGTCTTCGCTCAATGCAGCACCGCATGCTTCCAAACAGGAAGTTAAACGAGCTGCAGACTCCTCTTTCTTTACAATCCCAGAAGGCTCGGGCGATAGAGTCACCGGAACCCATATTTTATCTTGTTTTCTGAAAACACTAGTGTGCTTCTGGATGACACCTTGATCTGCCATTGCCTGCAGCTCTGAGAATGATAGAGGCCCTCGTTCATGTCCAGCACCATCAAGGAAGTACCAATCACCAACATGCAAATTCAATTCATCAAGTTTGTAAAGACGATCCTTTGGCATGCTGAAGAGTGCATTATTCTTACTGGAAACATGTGTGTCTTGTTCATGAGCACTCTTGCAGGGACCATCTTCAGATGATTGCTTTCTGTCTCCACTTGTTGAATACGGGCGTGAAGACCTTGAAGAATACCTTTCCTTTCTAACTTTAACACGGGATTCAGATACAAATGAACCATGGTCCTTTACCACGCAGGCATTTATCCTAATCACTGGAAGCATCATTCCTCTGACCCCCCTGGGAAGGACTGATTTACTTTGGGTAGGTCTGGTCATAGAGCTGAGGTCATTCAGCTCATCGGGGGAGGTGAAAGCCCATGGTGGTAAGTCAAGTCTTCGGCCCTGAGAAGCACGGTACAAGTCATCCTTTTGCTCCCACCTGGGATCTTCACAAGTAGACTTGGGCATCTGACATAAGGGATAGCCATCATTAAGAACAATCTTCCTCTTCCAATATCTATCTTGAGTAGTTTCATCATTTCTCTTCCAATCACATCCCTTGCACACCCATTGGCTGAAGAAACTTTCGCCAGTATCACCATTATCAGATGTATTATCCATTTCCAAGGAGGAAACTACAGAGGCCCGTGATTCTTCAGTGTTTACAACTTTAATTTCAGAGCCACTATGCCAATCCTCAATAACTCTATCTTCAAGATGCTCGTCCGTATCCTTTTGGTGCCCAATAAAATCTGTCGATGCCCGACAAAGTTCCTCGAGTTAGAATTTAATGTGCAAACTTTACCTTCATCAATAGTCACAATGAACTCAAAATGGTAGAAATATTGTACAATTAGTGACCAACTGCATGCATGAAAAGCTATAGTAAAGCATATCCTCAAGGCTCAAGCAGAACCCATCATCAAAATGGTGTGTGAAATAACAAAACTATCTGGATGGTATATTAAATTGAAGGAGCCATACCTTAGTATGGACCAGTCTATGATATGACATGTCTCCCACTGATCAGCTTATTCCAACTACATTTCTACCCAAGATATCGTCTACCTTTATTTTTCTTTAATCAAATTCTCAGTTTTTTCACTAAACATATGATATGCTTGAGTGTGCGGGAAACTAAAACTTACTTAATAGATAGTTCATACAAAATACACTTGAACTGAAAATCGCCCTATAATACAAGAATCAAAATGCTAAATTACACAGAAAAAACTATACCAATCTTTTAAAGAATAAACATGTACCGGATAGAAACAGAGCAGTCATAAACATGCAAGTGACCATGCAAAACAAAAATCAGCAAACAGGATGAATCTGGATCATTACATGAAAACAACTCTTAAAATCAGGATACGTTAAAGAAATCAAAATGATGTACCTTGTACTTTCCCCCATCTCTCCCAGTCTCCATGCTCCAATGAAATTTGCAGCACTTCTGCAAGAAACACACAGAAGAAAGAAAAATATTCATTAAATGAAAAGCACAGATACCAAACAGAAACTTAAAATTTCAAGTAGACAAAACAGACACTACCAATGAACTGAAACCTATACAATCCAAAGGTAATACCCCTAAAATTTACCAAAGTAAAGATTTCCATTAAATTTAAACTTTGATACATTAATAAAAATCTGAAGTATTTAGATCGTGCATTGACTACAGAAAAGATCAAAATGCAGCTCTTTGACTCGTGTATTACCAATAGACATTTTATGAGTCATTACAAAATTTTGAGGGGAGAAAACATTTTTGTTAAAGACAAAAAATAAGAACATGATCATACCAGCAAGCATTTCAACTTCCTTGCCGGGAATTAACGTGAAACCCTCTAGGAGTGTTCCTACTCTATTATCAATAAAAAAATCTTCTGCAGGCTTGGAAATCGCTGATATGTCGTCAGAGCAGATTGGATTTGAAGAATAGGCCGGAATTTCTTCACTACAGGATATCTCATTTCCATTATCTGCCAATAGATTACCAGGAGCCTCAGGGGGGCAGACAAGTTGAGTAACAGTGTCTGGAACAACAGAGTGGAAGTTTGCAGTAACCAATGGAGAAATCGCTTTTTCAACAGTAACCCACCTGTCACTGTCCAAGTGTTTGATCAAGTGATCTGACACAAGATATCCCTCTTCAACAAGAGTTTTTAGATCAGACAGCTTGGAGGGCCCACATTCAACACCAGAAGAATCCAGGTAATACCATTTGCCTGCAACTGTATTTTCCACTTGAGGAACATGTGGCGGAGTGTTACAGATATCCATGTCTTCTTCCATGGATGTTGGTTCTTCAGCAGTTCCATTTTCTTGAGACAATTCAACACTTTTAAGAGGGCTCTGAGATAATTCTACATGGTCAGACGAAAGCTTATCTATTGAAGCATTTTGGTTATCCGCATTTCCTCTATCTGGTGATTTTTTAGCCAGAAAATGTGTTTCCCTTCCACCCGAATCCTTCATCTGATTATGTTTTCCTTCTTGTCCCTTGCTACCATAATGGATAGAGCGCTTCTCACTCCCTCCGGGCTTTCTATTCATATCCCGATTTTCAGTGTACCTACCACGATCACGCGGTGACCTCTCCAACAAAGTTGGAGACCGATCCCTGCCATCCCGATTCCGCCCTTGATTCCGTGGGGAGGGTTCCACATAGATTGGGCTTCTGCCCTTGTTATCATAATGACGGCTACGATCATACGGTG
>AYJT01061791.1:0-16262 GCA_001278415.1 Ocimum tenuiflorum | reverse complement strand
ATCTGTCAAGTATAAATAGAAGAGAAGAATGAAGAGTGAAGAATACTGACTCTCAATCTGCTAGAAGCCTATTCTTATTCTTCATCCTCAAGCATTCAAGCTTTCCGAGTTCTAACTCGAGACCCATTGGAAGTCCAAAAGTTGTTTTACATTCAAGGATTTCGAGACTGTTCTCAGATCCCTATATGAGAACATCATACCATCAACTTGATTCATGTTCTGAAGGGAACCGTAACCTTCAACCGCCGATCTATGGAACCTAGGAGGTGGACTCCGATAAAGCCTCAAGATCAACCATGCCTGCGATCGATAGCCTTTAAAGCTCTCCATTTTAGAAGGATCTTAGTTATAAATCGAGCTCATAACACCGTGTATAACAAGGATTATTAAATTCCCTTCTTTAGAAGGAAGAGATGACATATGATTATTTGAATCCAAACCTCTATAAATTATGTGTTCATTTACAGCTTTACTATTCTTGCTAAAGTATCTTTAAACCCAGCTGCCTCACAGTAGCTGGAGTATAACTGGAATAAGCCCTAACTGACTATACGACAAATATCTTTAAGATCAGCTGAGATAAAATCAAGCTAACTTCTCGCAATCGTTTTATCGAGACTAACGCTTACGCATATCACATATCTCTGATTTGGGACCAACAAGTGGTATCAAAGTTGTTGGTTTAAAAGACTAACTGTTTTGTGTCACTTAGGACCAAATCCATATTTTCTTGAGCTTTTCTTGTTGTGAGCAGTTTTTTTGTTTGTAAACCACAGATTGCATCGACCAGGCTACCAAAGTTTTCAGTGGAAAACTATACCAGCTAGATGAGAAGAGTCAAAGCTCATCTTCTGAGCCAACATGAAGACATGTGGTTGGTCATCGAGGAAGGACCTCTGAGGATTCAGAAGATCAATACCAACCGTACAACCCCCAACCAACCAGAACTCATCAAGAGGCCACATGCTGAGTGGACTTCGGATGATAAAAGACAACACCAACTAGAATATCTAGCCCAAGATATTTCTTTCACCACGCTTGATGAAGAGCAGATGAAAAATGTGGAGAAATGCGAGTCAGCCAAGGATATATAGGATTTCCTTTAGGATCTATGCAAATAATCCGAGCAGATCATGCGCAACAAGTTACAGGTTTGCATAGAAAAGTATGAGTCATTTGCTATGCTAACCAGTGAATCTATCATGCAGATGGAGGCCCGGTTTAACTCCATTGTCAAGCGAGCTCTCAGCCCTGGGAAGAACCTACCCGGTTGCTGAGATGAATGCAAAAATCTTGGCCCGCATGCCAAGAGAGGATTGGTTCGTTAAGGTGACAGCCTTGAAGGAGCGAGACTTGTCAAAGCTGCCTACCAAAGATGTGTTTGCCTCGCTGCGGTACACGAGTTTGACCTTTCTCGGATGAATGAGCATGAGGCAAAAAAGGCTACTTAGCAGTCATCAAAGCTGGAGGATGCTGCTCTCTTCATCAAGAAGAAGTTTTCTCCGAGAAAGTAGCAAAAGCAGCAGTATATTGCTCCCTCAGTTGTACTGGTCTAGAAGCCATCCACCTCGACTGAGAAAACCACATCCAGCACTGTCAAAGAGTTAGAAGAGCAGATAAGGGTGCTCACAAGAAGGTTTGAGAAAGCCAAGCTAAAGGCTCAGGCTGAGGAAGAAACTAAGTCCGACAAGTTGCAATTCAAAAGGTGACAGCAGTGGACATGTTTTCAGTGTAACTCTCCTAACTACCTAAAGTTTGACTGTCCGCAGGTTAGTGAAGAGGAGAGAACCAAGCTTAAAAAGAGCTTTAGCGTAGGGTATCAAAGGCGTATGCCGAAGCCATGCTGACAAGGACTGAGATGCCCGACATCGCATATGATGAAGATTAGCTCATCGCCTTCATGGCCAATATACAAGATGGATGTGAAACTGCACTTACCTCATCCAAGGATGAGGTAACCAATCTCTCACAATCCTCGCATGAGCATGAGCAAGAAATGGAAGACTCAGAATCATGTTATTCTGACTCTGAGGACTTATCATTAGGATCCCTTACCAAGGATTTTAATTATATGTGTACCCTTCAAAGTAAGATTTCGCATGAGAATACAGCTTTGAAGGAGAAAATTTCAAAACTGACAGCTAAGCTCGAAAGGGCTCAATCATTCCAAACTGTCATTAAAAAACTTAAAACTGAGAATTTAGTTCTCTCAGCTGAATTAGCAGTTTTAAAAACAAAAAACTTCGAGCAAGAAAAATTATTCGCATCTTTTAATAAAAGCTCGAGAGACTTTGAACATTTGATTAGCATACAAAAATCATGCACATAAAAAGGTGGATTAGACCATGATCCATCAGTTTTGATTGACAAATCAGTTTTATGCATGAATAAAGGGAAGGAGAAAATTATATTTCTCCCTGCAAAAACCCGAACTGGCCAGTCTTCTAGGTCAGCTACAACTACCTCAGCTGTACAGCGAAAGAAAGTTCAGCTGACTGGAAAGCCAGCTACCCTTCCGAAAGCCGTTCAGCCAAGGAAAATCCTGCTACCTAGGGCACCAACTACTTATTACCCCAGCTGTACGAAAGCAAGCTGGAGACACCCTAGTTCTGGTAAGCTAAACTAGAGACCCTCATCCAGCCGAACCCCTCCAAGGGAGAGACTCAGCTATGCTGAGTACATCGGGCTGATTGAGAGACCCAACTGACAAGGACTTGGATATCAATCCAAAAACTCCAAGAAGGTTGTCAGAGGGTCAGATCCTCGAGGTTATGTCAGAAAGTCGGTTCCAGCTAGGAACACAGTTGGAAGACATAACTTTCACACACATGCATATGTTAATACGAAACATCACGATCGCATGTATTATGAATTAAGGATGAAAAAGAAGGTAGTGTAACAAGCTGCCCAAGAAAGGGTCAATTTTAAAATAAAACAACTATGGATCCCCAAAGGGTTCATGAACGTGCTGACCCCTCTGGACCCGAAATAAAAATGGGTACCGTAATCATTCTTCTCTGTGACTGCAAGTCACAGAAGACAAATATCCGCCGCAAAGAAAAGGAGATCTTTTATGGATTCTGGATAGCGGCTGCTCAGAATATATGATTAGGATCAAGAAGATAATGACAGAAATCAAGCCCTTCAATGGTCCTCTAGTTATCTCCGCGGACAACTCCAAAGAAAGATCGCAGTTGTTGGAAAAGTTCAAATCGATGAAGTTATTCTTAATGGTGTCTGATCGTGGAAAATTTGAAGCACAACCTGGTGAGCATGAGTCAGCTTGGAAAAAAATGGTTACAAGATGGTATTCGCTAAAAGTGAATATCTTGTCAAAGATCTCATCTCCAAAGAAGTCATCCTCCGAGGAATCAGAAAAGGAGGTCTCTACGTCGTGGATTAGAATAGTAGAGTGTCCAGCTCGTGCCTTGTGTCAAAGAGTTATTTGAAAACCAGCTGGTTGTGGCACAAAGACTCAACCATCTCAATTTCAAGACGATCAACCATCTGGTAAATCACAAGTTGGTGGAAGGTCTACCAGCTGAGGTAATGAAGAAGGAAGGAGTTTGCGGAGCCTGTCAGCTAGGAAAGCAGACCAAAGATCCTTAAAAGGAAAGGCAGTAGAACCCAGCATGTCCCAAGTTCTGGAGCTGCTTCACATGGATTTGTTTGGACCAGTTACCTCCCAGTCTGTCGGCGAAAAAAATTTCACCATGGTGGTGATTGATGATTTCTTAAGATACACATGGGTGGAGTTCCTATGAAGCAAAGCTGAAGTCAAGATGCTGCTACTAGAGCTGATTTTGAAAATTCAGAACGAGAAGAGCTGTCGAGTAGTCAGAATCAGATCAAATAGCGGGACAGAATTCTGCAATAGACCAGTCATGGACTTCTGTGTGGATCATGTGATCAGTCACGAGCACTTAGCTCCAAGGACGTCACGACAGAATGGATTTGCAGAAAGAAGGAATAGGACATTGAAGAAAGCTGCTAGATCCATGTTATCTAAGGCAAAAATTGGACAAAGCTACTGGGCTAAAGCCATCAGCACAGCTTGCTACACTCAGAATCGCAGCTCCATCAACCTACGACTCAACAAGACACCCTATGAGGTGGATAAGGGTCCTAAGCCTTCCTTAACTCATCTACGTGCTTTTGGTTTGTCCATGTTATATCCATAACAATGGGAAGTCGAATCTGAATACCTTTTCACCTAAAGCTGATGAGGGAGTATTCCTGGGATATGGATACCCCTCTCACAAGGCGTTTAGGGTATTTAACAAGACAACTCTTCTTGTGGAAATAAATGCAACGATATTTTTGATTAGTCTACCTTAGTACGCAGGAATACTGCGGAGCTGACCCTGAACTACCCAGATACCGATGAAGCTGATGTTCATTTGGACAACACCTGTGGTGTGCAATTAGCTGAGGCCAGCTAGTTTTATATCTAGAAGCTCAGTTCAGAGTCGAACAACCTCAGTCAGAGTCCAAACGACTGAGAGGGTTTGTGATGCAGAAGTTCTCGCTGAGACCTTAAGTAACACATTAATTCAAGAATCAGTTAGAGATGTATCTGAAGCAAGGGAAACTCAACTTCAAAGTGGCATCCAATTGAAGATCTCATCCCTGTAGAACCTGCAAATCCAGTTAAACTCAACTCAGCTGATGATGTTCCTAGAACATCAGTTGATCCGGTGATAGTCACTGAAACCCGAGCTCTTGATGAAAGAGCTGATATGGAGTTAGGCACTGGAACCCCAGTTCTAGACGAGAGAATTGAGATGGAGGAAACTACTGGAATCCCAGTTCTAGAAGGAAGAACTGTGACGGAGGAGTTTTCAACTAACCATTTGGTGGAAGTACCAGTTGCAGCTGATTCTCCCATTCCAGCTGCTCAGTTACACCTTATCGTCGCCCAGCTCGTTCAGGTTGAAGTAATCAGACCCCCTTGCTGGTTGAGAGATCACTCAGCTGAGGATATTCTTGGCGACATATCCAATCCAGTTCATACAAGATCGTGGGAAGTAATCTTCAGTTTCTTCCTGTCCAAGATAGAGCCTTCCAAGCTTGGAGGAAAGCTCTAGCCTCATCCGACTAGATTTCTGCCATGTAAGAGGAGCTTGCCGAGTTCATCCAAAATAACGTATGGTACTTGGTGGATCGACCTAGCCATCAGGAGGTCATTGGTACTAAGTGGGTCTTGAAGAACAAGAGGGATGAAAACAAAAATATCACCCGAAATAAATCTTGTCTCATAGCAAAAGAAACCAAATGGACGTGAAAAGTGCCTTCTTGAATGTCGAGTTGACTGAGCAAGTGTATGTGGAGAAGCCTCCAGGATTTGAGCAAGGACACAAAGTGTATCGTCTGAGGAAAGCTCTCTATGGGTTAAAACAAAGTCCCAGAGCTTGGTATGAGACTTTATCTCAGTTTTTGCTCAAGCATGGTTTTTAAAAGCGAAGAATAGACATAACTCCATTCCATATTGAAGATGATGAAAACATACTGCTGGTGCAGATATATGTCGATGACATTATCTTTGGCTCGAAGAACCTAACTACGTGTGAGAGGTTTGCCCAGCTAATGCAAGGAAAGTTTTAGACGAGTATGATGGGCAAAATGTCCTATTTCTTAGGACTTCAAGTGAAGCAAATGCCAGAAGGGATCTTCATCAATCAGCGAAAATACACCCGAGAGCTGATTAAGAAATATTGTCCAGAAAAGACAAAGACCCTCCGAATTCCAATGAGCACGAGTGCCCAGCTAACACTCGATGAAGAAGGTGAATCAGTGAATCCTACAGCTTATAGAGAAATCATAGGATCCCTGCTGTACCTAATTGCCAGCCGACCTGATATCAGTTATGCAGTTTGAGTTTGTGCGAGATTTTAAGCCAATCCAAAGAAATTGCACATCGATGCAACTGTAAGGATTGTCCAATATCTTAAGGGTTCTGAAACTCTTGGGCTTTGGTACACTAGAGATGAAGACTTGGATTTAAAAGGATATTCAAATTCTGACTTCGGAGGATGTCAGATCGATAGGAAGAGTACCATTGGAATATGTCAGTTTCCTTGGTCATAAGTTGATATCCTGGTTCAACAAGAAGCAGCACTCTGTTGCCACCTCTACAGCTGAAGCTGAATACGTAGCTGCTGGAAGTTGCTGTGAACAATTACTTTGGATCAAGCAGCAATTGCTTCATTACAACATCTCAACTGAAGCAAATTTCGATATTATGTGACAATAACAGTGCTATAGAAGATGTCTCGATTGCATATGTCAGAATTGAGAATCAACTTGCTGATATTCTCACCAAACCACTTCAGGTGTCCCAATTCAAAGAGTTGTGTCTACAATTGAGTCTCTTGGAATTGGACATGATAACTATAGGAGAAGATTAAAATATTGAAAAGACTGAGTCCCAGCTTCCAGTCATAAAAAATTGTCTCTAAGGAGGAAGCCAGCTGAGTCCAAGCTTTCAGCTATGTCATTTGGTTAACTAAAGGATAACTGAGTTCCAGCTCTCAGTTATGCTATTTTAAGATCGCCAGCTGAGTCCCAGCTCTCAGCTGAGTTTCTAAAAACTGACCACGGTGCATTACATCTGTAAAGAGCAAGTCAGCAGAGTCCCAGCTCTCAGCTGATGGACTAAGAACTGACCGAGGATACTGTTGGTTGATGAATTGATCACTTTGAGTGGGGCGTTCATTCAGTTAGTTGTCAATATTTAGTTGGATGAGAGCTGAGTCCAAGCTCTCAGCTGTGGTTTATCATTGTCTGGTCAGAGTAAGATAGCTGATGAGTAATGAACTGAGTCCCAACTCTCAGTCTTTACTCTCATTAACTAAGGGAGAATATTTGTCGAAGGGTATTTATGTCAGGGGCTTAGTGTCATTTATTTCAAAATTTGAATGACATAAATGCTCATATAATGTAATGAGACTTGCCCTCCGAAATGAACCAACAGGTAGTTGCCACGTGTAAAAGCTTCTGCACACGTTCAAAAGGGTCAGAAACTGCCTTTTTACTATGCAAGGATAGCTGATCTAGACCGTTGAATATAAACAGTCCATTTCATCCCAACTATCCATTCTTTTCCAAAAATACCTATATCAGGGCACCTTCCTTATCCGATCGAGATTTTCTATTCTCAATCATCCTTCAACCCCTATATTTAGAAAAACCCTAACTCCCTTCAAACCCTCTCAACCTCATTTCTCTCAACCTCATCATAAAACCTTTAAATTCATAAATGGCCTCTTCTAACCCGAACCCCAGTCAAGATACCAGAAGCAATCCCACTTGGTAATCTGGTCACAATTGAGAAGGAAGATCCTTCTAAACTAACAAATGCGTGCAGAAAACAACATCCTTAACCTTCCGGTCCTCAAATGTCACTTTAATGATGATACAAAAGGTTACAACAAGTTTGTGGACAAGTTGCGAAAGGCCATGGTGCTCAGGATGGTGACCTCCACACCCAAATAATTCTATCCAGACCTAGTTGCTGAATTTTACGCTAGAGCACGGATTGCATAAGACTACATGTCTTTTTCAACCAAAGTCTACGGGGTAAGAATCAATGTCTCACCCCTCTTCTTGAACGAGCACTTCGGCTTGTCCATGAAAGGTCGTGAGATTGCCAAATACCTAGACGATGTCGATACACCAAAGAAGTCTCATTGGCTAAGGTGGAGGGACACAAATAAGAAGGCGGAGCTTGAATTCAAAATGCAGACTCCGAAAGGCTCCTTTAACCACTTTTATGCCCTTCTCCTCGACGTTGTGAACAAAATGCTTGTGTGTGACCTGGGGACAGATGCTGAGCTCTAAACCAAGAAATACAAGGCCATGATGGCCAGCAAAGATGGGATCAAGGCAAACTGAGCCGAGTTTGCCTTCAACAAGCTGCGGAGAATGTTGAAAGGAATCACTCCGTTCCCACTACTCACAGATTCAAAAAGGATGTCCAATTCAGACTCACAATAAGCTATTTGCTGAAGAAACTGATGTCAGCTGTAGGCCCTAGGGAGGAACTAGGCTCATTTGACTTCATACCGCCTTCCTTCGCGAAGAAGCATGCTAGGAATCCAAAGTCCCCTCGTCCAGTTTGGCCAGCAGTCCGCACCGCATCAAATGAGGGATTCAGTCCCCTTCCCATTCCAATCAGAGGTCAGACTATGCTGACAAAGGTTGTTTCTCATACAACCAGTTCTCATGCCTGAAAAAAAAATGGCTGAGGATGCCTTGTTCTCCGAAATGGAGGCCTTCATGGCCTCAGTTGGGGCCACAAAGAAGAAAAAGACCCTAGTTCTAGCAAGGAAATGGTCTTTGGTAACCTTGGCTACAAAGGAAGCAGCCCTAGTCAAGGCTAAGAGGAAACAACCAGCCAAGCGTAAGGCCAAGGTGGCTAAGAAACTAGCTCTTTCCCCCAGGAAGCCTGGGAGTGTAGTGATCAAGGAGCCAGCTGCTCAGTAAGCTGCCCCAACCCATAGCAGCAGCACCAACTCATCCATTCGCAACATGCTGGAAACCAACCCTCCCCTATTTGGAGCTGGAGAGTCTAACTATCCCAGTGAAGGTCCCCATCATCCTTGGGACCTGAGGGAAAACCCCTTCTCCCTTGAGCATACCCTGGAGTTCTCCAGAATCATCACGAGTTCAGGATTTCCTCATTCACATCATCTATGCCAGAGGACAGATGAGTTCTGCCCACCCCTTCACTCTAATTCTCAAGAGAACCAAAATATCCTCAAGTGGAGCAATGAGATAGACAACTTGATTGAGAGTTTAGTTCGATCCAAGTTGGCCGAGATCGTGGAAGCAGTTGGACGACCGAATGATCCCTTCATCCAATTGACCTTACAAGAAGCCCACCGAGTCCAAAGGTACTTCTACTGGAGAAATTTTGTGGACTTCGAAGATATGGTCATCTTATTGGCTAGGATGGGAGCCACCTATTGGAAGAACGAGGAAAAATAGATTAAGGAGTCGACTCAGATCCGTGTGGATCGACCCATCAAGAGAAACGAGCTGCTAAATAGGGTTCTAAAACTCTGTGACTTTCGGATAGCCTATTAGACTATAGCTCTTCCCCAGTTGAAGTCCCCAGAGCCATCTTCCCAATCATCCCATTAGACCAGCTCCAGCTGTTGGGCAGACATTCTCTCAGCTGTTTGCAACCCCTGATTCTGATCCACCAAAGGACAAGCATCTCAGTCCCTAGTCCAAGCCAGTCAGCCCTCTTCTTCCTTCCATATCTTCTGATCATTTGGCTGCACTGATCAAAGAAACTTATATGGACTCTCAGCTGCCTATCTCTTCAACAAAGGCTGCGCCAGCCGACATCAGGAAGGACGGAACTGAAATTAGCTGCTCTTCAGCTGGCACTGAGGAATTTCCAGCTGAATATCCTCCTCCTCCGCCTCTTTCAAAGGACGTTCTTGCCCTTTCAGTTGAGACTTTGCCAGTTCTTCCTAACCTTAATGAAGGAAAGGAACTACCGATAAAACAGGAGGATCTTCGGCCATCCCCACCTCAGTCTGATCAAGCTATTAAGGATCCCTTCTCGGCTGCTTCGGGAGTACAGCCTCAGTTTACCTCGGCCCTTGTTATCACTGCATCTCTCCGAAAGATGACCATTCTGGTCTGGCTGACTGCTACTCCTATCCAGTCAGTTCCAGTTGATCCTTTTCATCCCTCTCAGCTGCAGATTATAGCCCTTCCAGAAGTGCAACCTTTCTCTTCTCTCACTCCAAGTCTGGATCTCGCTCTTTCTTCGAAAGCAGTGCCCCGTGCTCAACCTACCACATCCTTCTCGGCTCTTGCCCTAGTCCAGCCTAGCATTGAACCTATTATTCTTCTCAGTCTACATACCCTTACTCAGAGCATGACTCTCTCGTTCGATGCTATCAAAAAAAGGGAAAGAATGACGACTAAAAAGGGAACAAGAAGAATACAAGAAGAAGAAAAAGGCTGCTGAAAAGAAAAAGAGGAAAAGAGAAGCCAAGGAGATAGAAGAAACAACCAAGAAGCAGAGAGAAGAAGGGACCAGTTGAATAGATAGTTAGTCAGTTAATCATGATTGCATTGTATGTTCTCTATATTTTCAAACTCTTGTACAATGTAATCTGAACGTCAAAGTAAATGCAACTGACTACATCTTTGAATGACAATATCTTGTTGTCTCAAAGATTATATCTGTTATCTTTTAATAGTTAAAACTGGATATGCACAGTTAAGTGCAATCAATGTCAGCTATAACTCTTCCTTACATTCCAAGGATATAATTATTCAAAAAACGAGTTTTCTAACACTAGTTATATTTAAATGAATCATAAGGAAAGAAATAGCTAGGGAAGAACATGTCCAGGGGAACTAAATCTGTAACTCCCTTCACTTCTTCCATTTTTTTTCGTTGCGCATGGTTTTGACATCAGAAAAGGAAAAATTGTTAGGAATTAAGATATTTTGATGATGCAAGAAACCATGTCAGTAGTTTAGAACTGATCTTAATATGTAATATTTTATAGGTCTAATTTGTAATAGCATAGGTTCGCGGAGAGCTGAAGCTGGAAAGCTCAAGACTTGGAATGTTTCTGAAGAATTGGTTGTACTACAATAGCTGATCCAACTATGCCATCCCAGCTGTGAGTCGCACAGCTGATGTTAGTCTGCTATGAAAGGAACTCAGCTGCAGATCTTTTAGAACTGGCAGCTGACTAGAAAACAGTTTGACTCCAGAGCGGACATTCAAAAAGAGAGCTGACGTTCGAGGAATCTCTCTTTATCAAGTTAGAAGTCAAGACCAGTTGCCTTTTAAATAACTAAGAACAAAAAGAAGAATAATCAGAGCTGACCTTGGAATGTTCCTGAAAAGGTAGTCTGGCAGTAGGTAATATCCAGCGGTCCATAGCCGAAAGCTGATTTACTGGTGGATAAAACAATGAAAAAGCCTGTTGTAAGTACAACAACGGCTCTATTCTTCTGACGATAGATTTAACTATTCAACCCATGCTTTTCACCTTCCTCCCAACGACACTATTCACATCCATCAAGTATAAATAAAAGAGAAGAACGATGAGTGAAGACTACTGACTCTCCATCTACTAGAAGCTTATTCTTATTCTTCATCCTCAAGTATTCAAGCTTTTTGAGTTCTAACTCGAGATCCACCGGAAGTCTAAAAGCTATATTACAGTCAACGATTCCGTGACTGTTCTCAGAACAGTATACCATCAACCTGATTCACGTTCTGAAGGGAACCGAAACCATCAACTGCCGATCTACGAAGCCCAGGAGATAGACTCCAGTAAAGCCTCAAGATCAGTCGTGCCTGCCACCAATAGCCTTTAAAACTCTCCGTTTCAGAAGGATCTTAGTTATAAACTGTGCCCATAAAACCATGTATAACAAGAATTATTAAATTCCCTTCTTTAGAAGGAAAAGAGAACGTAGGATTATTTGAATCCAAACCTCTATAAATTCTGTGTTCATTTATAGCTTTACTATTTCTGCTAAAGTATCTTTAAACCAGCTGCCTCACAGTAGCTGGAGTATAATTGGAATAAGCCCTAACTGACTATACGACAAATATCTTTAAGAAACCCAGTTGACTTACTCCTAAGTCAACTGAGATAAAATCTAGCTTAATTCTCGCAATTTTTTTATCGAAACTAACGCTTCTGCATATCGCATATATCTGATTTGGGACCAACAGTTACCTTAAAAGATAGTCAGTCAACCAGTTATTATCCAGCGGATAATAAACACTGCTAAATACCCGATGGATAAAGAGCTGATAAAGCCTGCAAGAAGTACATCAACGACCATAATTCCATACGGCAGAAAGAGAGAATTTGTCCGTTGTTTCTAACGGATAGTATACAAATCCGTGGGCTATATATAGAGGAGTCACCAAAAGAGAGGAAACTATTGATCTCACACATAACATCTGCAATCTATTCATGCTCTCTCTCTTTCTCTCTAAGCATTCTAGCTTTTCGAGTATTCTTATTCGAGACCCACCGGAGAGCCAAAAGTTGTCCACAGCTGAGGATTTTGAGATCGTTCTCATAGTCCTTTCTAAGAACATCAATCATTCAATCAATCATTAATTATAGTGAATTCCCTTCGTGGAGAAGGAAGAGAGGACGTAAGATATTCTACATCCAAACCTCTATAAATATCCTGTCTATTTACAGCTTTAAGTCTTTATTTTTCGAAGTGTTTGAAACCCAGCTACCATTAGTAGCTGGAGTATAGCTGTTAAAGCAACTCTTAATCCTATTCATTAACAACTATTTTAAAGAGCCAGCTGACTAGCCTTACAAGTCAGCTAAGTCGTAAAAAGTGCTTACCTAAATTCCGCAAATTGTTTACTAACGCTTCCACAATATTTTTTCAACTATGATCTGGGACCAACAAATGGTATTAGAGCAGATGGTCCAAAAGACGAACTGTTTTTAGACACTTAGGATCTGATCCATTTCCTTTAGTGCTTGTTGCGAGCACTATCTGTTTGGCTAATTCTACTTCATCTGTCATACAAAGTTCTTAGTAGAAAATTATAACAGCTGGAAGGGGCAAATGAAAGCTCATCTTCTCAGCCAGCACGAAGACATATGGCTTGTTATCAAAGAAGGGTCGATCCAAATAGAAAAGATCAACACAAATCGCCAGAACAACGATCAGCTCGAGTATGTCGAAAAGCCATATGCAGAGTGGACAACCGAGGACAAGCGTCGCCACCAATTGGAATATCTTGCTCAAGATATTTTATTCCCAACGCTTGGTGAAGATCGCATGTAAGATATAATACACTGTGATTCTGCCAAGCAAATCTGGGATTTTCTTGAGGAACTATGCAAAGAATCTGAGTAGATCATTATAAATAAACTCTAGGTTTACGTAGAAAAATATGAATCATTTACCATGCCAACTGGAGAATCAATTGTGCAGATGGAGGCCATATTCAACTCCATCGTTAGTGAACTCTCAGCTCTGGGCTGAACCTATCCCGTGGCTGAGTTAAACGCTATGATCTTAGCGAGGATGCCAAGATATGATTGGTTCGTAAAGGTCACAACCCTCAAAGAATGTGATCTATCAAAAATGCCCACCAAGGATGTGTTTGCCTCCCAGCGAGCACATGAGTTCGACATTGCTCGGATGAACGAGCATGAAGCCACGAAGAGTACCCATCAATCGTCAAAGCTGGAGGATGCGGCCTTGTTCATCGCAAAGAAGTCATTCTCACCTCACACGCTACCGTGTCAGTCATTTACATCGCCAACCCCAGCTGACAAACCCTCGAAGTCAATTGAGAAGTCTCTAGCCAGTTCAGTCTGAGAACTAAAGGAACAAATGAGGATCCTCACCAAAAACTTGGAGAAGGCAAAGAACAGAGCCCAGACAGCTGCTCAAGAGGAAAAGAAAACCTAGAAGTCTCACTTCTCGAGAAGGTAACAACATACATATTTCGAATGTAACTCTCCTAATCATTTGAAATTCGATTGACCATAGATAGGAGAAGAAGAAAGAGCGAAGCTGAAGAAGACATACCAGAACACCCTTTGAATGATAAAACAGTTTTGAGCACGAACAAAGGTAAGGAGAAGATAATGTTTCTCCCAAGGCAGCTCAGCTAAAGGGTGTTCAGCTGACTAAAAGATCAGGTGCCCTCCCCAAAGCTGTCCAGCCGAAGGGAACCTAGCTGCCTAGAGCACCAGCTACTCCACACCCCAGCTATGCTAAAGCTAATTGGAGATCCCCTAATGTTTGGAAACCAAACTGGAGACCCTCATCGAGCCGACACTCGCAAGGGCAAATACTCAGAAAGCCTGAATATAGTTGGCAGAATGAGAGGAACAACCGCCAAGGATGGGGATATATTCCTATGAAATCCAAAGTAGTTGTCCGAGGATTTGATTCTCAAGGTTATGTTGGAATCCAGTTCTCAAGTATAACTCACACGCAAATGCACGATTTAACATCAAGCATCATAACTGTCTGCATTTTTAATTAAGGATGAAAAAGAAAGCTGTGAAACAAGCTGTCCAGTCGGTCAAAAACCTGAAAATCAAACAAATATGGATCCTTAAAAGGTTCATCAATGTGCTTAACCCTCAGGACCCGAGGTAAGACAGGGACCTAAATCATCCTTCTTTGTGACTGCAGGTCAAAGAAGAGAGCAGCCAGCTGTGAAGCAAAGCTAAGTTATGGATTCTTGATAGCAGCTGCTCATGGCACATGACGGGAATCAAAGAAGTGATGTCGAATCTCAAGCCTGTCAATGGGCCATTAGTAATATTCGGGGACAACTCCAAAGAGATCATTGCAACTAGAACTGTGAAGATTAACGAAGTTATTCTTCATGGTGTCTCACTCGTGAAAAATCTGAAGCACAATCTAGTAAGCATCAACCAACTTGGAGAGCATGGATACAAGATGGTTTTCACGAAGAATGAATACCAGATCAAGAATAGAATCTCCAAGGAAGTAGTCCTCAGAGGTGTACGAAGAGGAGGACTCTACATCATCGACTGGAATAGTGGGAGGCCCAGCTCATGCCTAGTTTCTCGTAGTTCAGTAGAAGTCAACTGGTTATGGCACAAGAGACTTAATCATGTCAATTTCAAGACCATAAATTATATGGTAAAGCATAATCTGGTTGAAGGATTGCCATCTAAAGTATTAAAGAAGAAAGGAGTTTGCGGAGCTTTCCAGCTGGTAAGCAGACAAAGGCCTTCTTCAAAGAAAAAGGTGTTGAGCCAAGCATGTCCCGAGTTCTAGAGCTGCTTCACATGGATTTGTTTGGGCCAGTTACTCCCCCATCAGTATAAGAGAAGAGCTATACCATGGTGGTGATAGACGACTTCTCAAGATTCACATGGGTGGAGCTTTTGCGCAGCAAAACTGAAACGAAGATGGCGCTACCGGAACTGATCCTGAAAGTTCGGAATGAGAAAAGCTGCAAAGTTACAAGGATTAGA
Organism: Ocimum tenuiflorum; assembly: GCA_001278415.1. NCBI lineage: Eukaryota > Viridiplantae > Streptophyta > Magnoliopsida > Lamiales > Lamiaceae > Ocimum > Ocimum tenuiflorum. The sequence continues at coordinate 1,263 of AYJT01061791.1, read as the reverse complement.
TTGGTTAATGGGACAAAATTCTACAATGGGCTAGTTATAGACTTCTGCGTGGAGCAAGGGATCAGTCACGAGCATTTAGCTGCAAGGACATCGCAGCACAGTGATCTTGTAGAAAGAAGGAATTGGACCTTGAAGGATGTTGCACGATCTATGTTATGTGAGGCTAAGATTGGTCAAAGCTACTGGGTTGAAGAAGTTAGCATAACTTGCTACACTTAGAATCCCAGCTCAATCAACCATCGACTAAAACACCGTATGAGGTGTACAAGGGTCGTAAGCCTTCTTTAACTCATCTATGGCTGTTAGATCATCTAACTGAAGACATTCTGGATGATGCAGCTAATCTAGTCCACACCAGACCTTGGGAAGCCTTTTTCTCATGCTTTCTAACTCAGATAGAGCCTTGCAAGATGGAGGAAACTTTTGTATCTACCGACTGGATCTCAGCCCTGCAAGAAGAACTAACTGAGTTCATCTGCAACAACGTTTCAGATTTGACAAATACGGAGAGGAAGCAACTTCAAGTCCAAAAGAACAAAGTCCATAACCTCCCCCTCCTTAAGAAGCAATGTAAAGACTATGCGGAGGAGTTTGAGAAACTTGAGAGGAAGTTGCAGAAGGCAACTGTGCTCAAATTCCTCACCGCTGCCCCACGATGATTCTACCTGTAACACCCCACCTTTTTCATGATTTAATTTGTGCTAAACTTATTCTATTTCTTAATTAAAAGGTTTAAGTGGACTTGATGGAGTCCTATAGAAGCAGAACAAACAAATCCCGTTAGGAAAAATAATTAAATAAAACTAACAAGCTAACCGAACCTCGAGCCTCGAAGCTTTACCCATGAACCATGAACCACAAACTATGCCTCGAACTATACTCGACGCACGAACCTCGAGCCTCGAAGCTCGACCCTCGACCAATGAATCACGAACTGTACTCGAAGCTTGACCCTCGAACTATATGTTCGACCTTCGACCCTCGTTGAAACGCTCGACCCGAACCACAAACCTGACCTCTAGACCCAACCCTCAACGACGAATCATGCTACTCCTCCACGTGAAATAAGTGGAGTTCGTTTCCGATCTTTTGGCAGGTCAATCTGCATTCATCGTGTTGTTCCGATCTTTTAGGCCTTCATTAATTTCTTCCATCTTCAAGTTCACAAAATATATATATACATATGAGATACTCTTATTTTCAACCAATCATAAATTTCTTGAGGTAATTTTGTATAAAAAAAAGATTAGCAAAATCAAATTA
>AYJT01061790.1:0-11057 GCA_001278415.1 Ocimum tenuiflorum | reverse complement strand
CAACAGGATGCCCCCGCACCGCTTGCGCTACAAACTCTGCCTGCCCAACTTGCATTACCAAAAGGGCCACCTCCGCCTCCCCACATTGATTAGGTAATCCACAGTATCACTGGGGGGTCCAAGGCCAGTGGGATTAGTTCGAGCGCAGCTAATAGACATTGCTGTGAGGTGCAAGGCAGTTTGAGCCACTATTTTGGAGTTCGAAGACTGGATTTGAAGGAGTATGATAAGAAGTGGGTCAAATTCTCAGCTACAGAGAATGCAGCCGTCAAATTTTCCCACCACAATGCACTCGTGGTCAAAATAGTGGTGGGTCCTTTCAAGCTAGAAAGGATCCTTATCGACAACGAGAGCTCCATCAACATTCTGTTTTGATGTCACAAACCATGAGTGAGCTAAGCCAAGCTCTCAATCTATAGGTGACCACCCTTGTAGGGTTCATTGGATAAAGGTTGACCACTCTGGGGGAGATCGAGATCTAGTGTATGTGGAGGGGCTTACCAATCAAGTCAACTTTCGAGTAGTCGATGCCCCTTAGCCTACAATGCAATTCTGGGGCGGGCGGCCATGGCTCCATGAGCTCAAAGCAGTGTCTTCTACCTTCTACCTTCCACTAGATATTCAAGCTCCCAAACCCCTGGGGATTACAGACTGTGAAAGGCGAGTCGGAGATCGCCCGCATTTGCTACCATGTCAACGTTAAGGAGCCTCGCCCCTTGAAGGCAGACTGAAGTGTACGCCTCGAACCTCTTTTTTGTCTTGATGCTGCCTGTCTTGTCAATATTTTTTCCTTATAGGATATTATCAATTAATGATCAGAAATTCAAGTCAAAATTGTACTTGTACAACTTTTGCATTTTATGTAAAATACAGGATTTATAACATTAAAAAATTCTCTTATTTCAAGGTACAATTGTGAGCAACAAGTGTCCGAGGACAGGCAATCAAAACGAGAAAACAAACAGGGAAATCTCTTCAGTAAGAAAGCTAATTACATTGTCCTCCAATATGTACACAATGTGACAAAAAAAATGTGGGAATGGCTGCAGCTAACTCTACATTTTGTCAAGAGCTTCAGGCTCGAGATCAATGATTGTGCACCACACAAAAGTGCCTGCTTGATCATGCAGACCAAGGGTAACTCACAGTCGCCTTCTAGCTGGTAGGGGACATCCACCTCGTAGTTGTTGGTGGCATTATGGTGTCAAAGCAGCATGCTGGGAGGAACGGTCCCGTGAATCACGTAGCCCCGAGATCAAAAAGAGGTGTATTGCCCACTCGCCCTCCAGAGAGGGAACAAAAACAAAGTGGCGCTTCCAAAGGTTGGGGTTGCACTACTTCGTGAATCTCAAAGAGCATCGCCTCAATAAAGATACGTACTAAACCCTCTCTCGCTATAGAAATTTTTAAACCTTTTTAAATTTGTTATTGTTTCTATGCATTGTCCTTCCAAAATTACAAAATATTGTGTAGGACAAGTACTATTAATGATTAGTAATACCCTTTACGTCCATCATGTTTTTTCAAGGTACATACACACAAAACATGACTATACACGAGAAAAGACAATCCAACCGACACAATTCGAAAGAGAAGTAAATCCCATTCAAGAAATTTATATTTACATCATATTTACAAGCACATGTAGAAAGGAAGTTGGGGGCTGGGCCCATTGCAAAAACCAACTCTAACCCTCGCAGGTCAATTAGAGACGATCTACAACATGTCGATAGAATCCACCTAAGTAATCAAGGAAGAAAGAAGAGGAGAAAACTGGTCAGAATCTGAATTGCTGCAGCTGAAGTGTTATAAAGAGAAAGAATGTGTGGATTTGAAATTAAAAATGTAACTTGACCATTCGATCTCCTCGAACGGTGCGGGTAGTCTTGGAACCCTAGCTACCCTTTCTTCTAGCTCCGCAAAGCATCGGAGGAGCGCGTCCTCCTCAAGGCTCGTTTGGTAGTCACACGGTGTGTCACAGAGACACGCACTGAGTTGTCTGGCCTTCCATCTGCAAACCTCTAGTCGGCATTTTCCTCGTGCACCGGCTGTTTGCCTTTTCTGAACTGTAGACACTCATGGTCCCTCTCCTCTTTCACCACCAGATCTCTATGGGGACCCCTTTCGATCTAGTCATCAAACTGCTGACTGGTCACATCTCAACCCTGCATATCATGGCATTGCTGAGCCTCTGCGCTGTTAGCGTGCTGGAATAGGTCTCGTCCCGGGAGCCGATCACTCTTCGGCGGTGCTCTTTTAGAATTTTCTCTAGTCCACTGAAACTCAGACCGAAGAGACTGGATTTCTTTTGTGTGATCCTCCCGTATTTATGAATTTTTTAGAGGAGCTCCTGGATCTTGCTACCCTCTCCAGTTTCTGGGATAGCAGATGGCGGCCTGGGCACGTTTCCTGGGGCTTGCCTCGTGGTGGAATTACTGGGGGCAATGGTGGTTTGTGGTTGATTTCCGGTGGGTGGTGGATTGACAGACATTGCGATTGATTCTATGGTGACAGATGAGATAAGTGTACGCTTGGATTTGAGTTTTGAAAAATAGAGTTGATTCTGATCAACGATTCAACGCTTAAAGCCCCACAGTGGGCACCAATTTGTTGAGGTTTGATTTTGATCTTTGGAATGATCGGGACTCTAAGCGGGAAAGTAAATCGGACAACAAGATTTCCAGGAAGGTATATAGTCCCCTGGAACAGACTAGCTTGTATTTTATGGAATAATAGGGTGAAAACTATAGAGCTTCTCGATGTGGAACTCATCGGAGAAGGTGATTGGAGTGATACAGTAGAGTGTGAGTGAACAAAATTATGTGTGCATGTTGTGAGTGTACTGCACTATTTATACTGTTACATTAAAATATTCTGCATAATTCCTATCTAAGGGGCCTATTTGCAAATAACTTAGGGGCCAATCTGTAAATATAGCTGGGGGAAGTTAAAGTCACTCGTTCTCCCCTATGCTGAGTCATTAAAAGGAATCATTCTAGATCCTTATAGCACGTGGGGTCCACATGCTCGAAATCTCAAGGCCGGGTCCAGAGAGGCTTCGAGTCTCGTTATTTGAACCTTGAGTGGGCCTTCGAGATAGGGGTGCTCATGTTAGATTCACTAAGAGGGCCATTCAAGCCAGTAAGAGACTTCAAGATTTTCAAAGATTAGCTGGGGGTTTGAGGTGATTCCTTCAACGTAGGCATCCTAGCCTTGTGATCAATGACTGAGACTGAATGGATATTTTTGGCCCTCAACAACCTGGATACTAACTACCAGGCCTCTAGGCTCTGCCGCATCGGGCCGCCCCATTCCCCATTTGTAATGTTGCTCTGTGTGATGCGTGGGATGCTACAAGACCTCTGTCGCTTAACTTCGTTACCGATATGTAAAAGTACTTAGGCATGCAACTAGTACTCAAACTCATATTTCATTTTTAGGATGCACGGCATGTATGCTGCATGACCTCTGTCGTTCACAAATCTGTAATGACCTGTAAAACACTTGGAGCTTCTTAGCACTTGTGTCCAAGCTCTGGGATGACTTATTCCCCATAGGGTAAACTGCCCAGTCATATCCGTTCCCAAATCCGTTCACAAATGTCGTGCCTTGATGCGCACACTAAAATCTATCAACATAACTTCTATCTATATGGCTCCATCAAGGTTGTCTCCAAAAACAACTTGCACACTCGAAGTATCTTCGACCTCGGTCTGGCTGAACACTCAAACTTATATAACGCCTCCCAACAAGTATAAAATATTTCATCTATCTCTTGAAAAATATTTTGCTCTATACCTCCTTAACTCGAGGCTGGTCACCCCGGGATAGGGATTATTTTCAAAATCTTGATAGGAATCAAGAACCACCAACAACAACACACAATCTGAACCTCACAGTCAATGAATCTAGCACGAGCATCCATATCTCGAAGGCCCTCTCAGGGTTCGCACATCGAGATTCAAAGCCTCTCTAGACCCGACCTCGAGATTCTTGAGATTCGGGGCTCCCCCCAAAGTGCTGGAAGGATCTAGAATGATTTCACTTGATGACTCAGCATAGGAGAAAACGCGTGACTCTAACTTCCGCCAGCTATATTTGTAGATCGACCCCAAAGTTATTTGCAAATAGGCCCCTTAGATAGGAATTATCAGATTCTCTCAATGTACAATATGAATAACACACTCACACCATGCACGTACAACTCTATTCACTCACAATCTATTATATCACTGCGATCACCTTCTCCAACGAGTTCCATGTCGAGAAGCTCGGTAATTTTCACCTTATTTCTTTATGAAATACTAGCCAGTCAGTTCTAAGGGACTATAAACCTTCCTAGAAGTCTTGGTGTTCAATTTACTTTCCCGCTTAGAGTCCCGATCATTTCAATGATCAAAATCGAACCTCAACAGGTGCCACATTGACTCAATGGTAATCAGTCATTTTGCATGCATTTTTCTACATATTTTTTTTATCGTTCGAGTCACGTTTGAGTCCTTTTCGATCGATTATCACTTTTTTTGTGTTTTGTTGTGTTTCATGTGTGTTTGTTTGTGTTTTTGTAGGTTTTAGGTGGAAAATTGGAGTTGTATTAACTAAATTAGGTGCACTGTGAAATTTTGGCTAAGTGCTAATTCTGAACCATCGACCAGATACAGAAAGAAAACTCTTGGATTGACACCACCGAGCCTTCCGTTGCCAATTCAGTAGGTCGAGCAACCCTAGTTCAAATTCTCTCGGGTCGCCGGTTACTCCCACCGAGCGCCCAGTGCGTGGTATCGATCTAGAGCCAAGAAGAAAAGTTTTGGGTCACCGATCCTGTCCCGTCAACTATTGGTTCTGAGACGTCGAGCAAAATTTGAGGAGAAAGTCTCAGGTCACCGGTTGCAAGCCGTCGGTCGGCGATTCCGGCCGTTGATCAATGACAAAGTTTTTCTGTGGGCTTTTCAGTCCAGATCTGTGTTTTGACCTAGTTTTATCACAAAACTATAAAAAGTGTTATTTTGGACTAGATTGAGCAGCTTCTAACTAAGGTATAGGTGCACTATTTCATAAAGACGCTTGTTTAGACTAGATGTCATTACTTTATCGGATCGGATCATTGGAAACGCTTAAGAATCTTCATTTTGCTTCTTCATCTTGTAAGTTTACTTTTCTTCCGGTGAATTTTGAAACTTCGTCATTAATATGCATTTCTTCTTCGAATTTAAATTATGAGTTTGTTGAATTCTATTCTTTCATCGTTATTTTCTTTAACTATGAGTAGCTAATCCATTCATGGAGATTCTAGGGTTAATGTCATAAATAATAAATATAAATTGAAGATTTGAAATTAATTACCAACGAATCTTGAATCTTTCAAATCCTCGTTCTCTCTTCCATTGATTCAATCAAAAGTTGTATTCAATATTTTCTCAATTAATGTTCTTTAAGCCAAAAGTTAAAGCATTGATGGATTCAAGATTTGAAACAATGAATTGGAGTAAATTAGTTTTGAAACGATTTATTGGATTTTGAAGTAGATGTTGTAGGAGTTTTCAAATTCTACTTACGTTTAAAAGATGAAAAAGGGTTTTGAAAATCTACTCCATTCTTCAACTCAAAAGGTTTCGTGCAGTAATTTAATAATCTCAAATCATTCTTGACATCGTTGGTAGTTGAATTCTCATTGTTGATTCGTGATTTGTATTTATGATATGATCCTAGAATCTCCCGTTCTTCATATTTGCTTTATACTTGCTTTACCTGTCGTTGTTGCTTTTCTGTTTCTTTTAGCTATAAGTTTTCTCCAACCTATTTCTGTGGTTAGAAAATTGGGTTACTGATACGAGCTAGTGCTTAAGGACTATTCTTTACACCTAGTCCCTGAGGATCGATATTTATTTATTATTGCAACCCGTTTTTCCTTTAGGAAAAACGCTTATCAATTTTTAGTGCTGTTGCCAAGGGACTAGTTTGATTTGTTGTTAACATTAACTTATTTGGTGAACTATTGATTTAGTCTTTTAATTTCTTGCCTAGATAATTGTAATTTGTTCCTTCTTTGTTTTCTTGCATGGTAAATACTAGATCATCGAGAATTACTCCAATCCCTTTTGATTCGAAAATAAACATTACCAATAGGAGACTTTGACGAGGCCGGTCCTTAACTGAGGAACCGGAACTAGTAGAGCCTAATCTTGTAGAATTTAGAACCTTAGAGGAACTTGAGGCTAAGGGAGAATTTCTTTTGAATAACATGGATGACCGTACTCCAATAATGCTCATAACACTGATAATGCCAATCTTGATCCGCCCAGAGATGAGGTGGGGAATCACGAAATGGTTCCAAGAGCAAGTGGCTCAAGTGCACGACCAAGCTACACGAATGCCAGCTCCTCAAAATCCTAATCTTCCGCTTCGCCTTAATGTGCCTATTCCTCCTGTTCAAAGTAACCCGCCTAGGTTTCAAAATATTCTGAATCGAGGTAATGTGCCTCAGAATCCTGCATCCCACTATGCTCTGTACCACAACCCAAATCATCCTTAGCGTACTCCTGCACCTGAGAATCCTCAGCAAGTGGTACCCTACAATGTCGTTCCTGTCCAACAACAATCTCTCGAGAGGAGCTTTCTCATTTCCACAGGGTGAATGAGGTGTCCCAAAGTCTTCCATTCAACAATGCACCTCATATCGTGGAGATTTAACCAAATTATTTGGTAGATGTTAATTATGTCCGTAATTATCAGCCATCGAAGGTCACATCTCCACAAGGGAATACGGTCTACAACCCCAATGACCAGTTCAATCATCTAAACTTTTCTAATGCGAACCCCCGTAATGCCCTAGTGCTTCCTCCTGATTTCACTGTGTCCAATGGAATGATTATAGACCCAAGGTCTCAGAATTAATTCATGGGGGGAAATCAATCTAATCAAGTAAGAAATGGGAATCCACCTCATGGAACCTACAGTTCCAAATCTTTCCACCTCAGCAGGCCAATAACTTTCCATAGAATGCTCCTAATCATTCTCATCCTTCCACTTCTGCTCCTAAAATAATGCCAGATTTGATAAGATGGAAGGGGATGTAAGTGCCCTGATAAAGCAAATGAAAATGATTGAGAATCAAATTGTCCAAATTGTCAATGCGATGACCAGTCAACATAAACCAGGCCAACTCCCGAGTAATACTGAACCAAACTCAAAGAATCAAGTCAATGCAATTATTCTAAGAAGTGGAGCTTCTTATAATCCTCCTTCCTATCCAGCTGCTCCTAATCTTCCTTCTGATTCTATTTTGCCTGGTCCATTTACTCTTGCTCATGAAAAATCTCTTTTAATCTTGCCTGCTTCTTGAGCGAAGGACAAGGAACCGGCTTTGAACGACGAACAAGCCCCTAAAAAGACAACTCTAATCGATGTCCCATGGAAATATGTGGAGGAGGAATACATTCCACCTCCTGTCTATAAGCCCGTTCTGCCTTTTCCCCAGTGATTAACTAAGAAGAAGTTAGATGAAAAATTTTCCAAATTCCTTGAGCACATAAAGAAGGTGAATATCAACATTCCCCTTGTTGAGGCACTACAAGACATGCCTGGCTATGCAAAGTTTTTAAAAGAAATGATATCTCTGAAAAAGCGATTTGCAAGCCATGAGACTTTCAACCTCTTTGAGGATTGTAATGCTATGATACAGAGACAACTCCCTGTTAAAAGGAAAGATCCCGGTAGCTTCACTATCGGGTGTGTAATTGGTGGTCATACCTTTGACCAAGTTCTCTGTGATTCTCGAACGAGCATCAATCTTATGTCGCTCTCAATCTTCAAAAAATTGTAGATGGGTTCTATCAAATCTACTACAATCACTCTGCAAATGGTTGATAATTTCATATCTCACCCACAAGGTATAAGATGTGCTGATCAAAGTCAATGACTTTATCTTTCCTGCCGACTTTCTAGTTCTTGATAAGGAGGATATGAATGTTCTTTTTATCTTGGGCTGGCCGTTCTTGGCCGCTGGAGGAGCCTTGATTGATGTGAGAAAAGATGAACTCACTCTTCGTGTCAATGATGAGAAAATCACATTTTCCATCTCCAAGGCAATGCAACAACATGACTCAAGTTTTTTTTGAAGAAGAATGTAATGGAAATGAATCATTCATTCCTTTTCCTATTACTATATGCCCTTTTCCTGAGTCTTCTGAGCTAGCCAATCTTGAGATTGGTCTCTACAACTCTCTCCAATTTGGGGAACTACTTTCTCATGTGAGTAGTGAGTTGAACGATCAAGTTCATCAACTAAATTCGTGTGACGAGATGAGTAAATCCAAATCTTACAAATTCTTGGCTTTGCAAACTCTTGAAGAAAATGAGGTATCCTGTAAGAAAAGGGATGAATAGAAAGATGTAGTGCCCAAGCTTGAGCTCAAACCTCTTCCCACTTATCTTCAGTATGATTTCCTCGGCCCCAATGAGACTTATCATGTTATAGTCTCTTTTTTTCTTTCCACCGAGGAACTCAAAAAACTTCTGTCTATCTTGCATGCACATAAGTGAGCCATTAGGTGGACTCTTACTGACATCAAAGGCATAAGCCCAATCTGGTTATGCAGAAAATCATACTAGAGGAGGGTGCCAAATCTAAAGTGCAACCGTAAAGACGTCTTAACCCGGTGATGCAAGAGGTGGTTAAGAAATAAGTGATTCGTCTGTTGGATCACGACATGATTTATGCCATTTCTGATAGTGTGTGGGTGATCCCCACTCAAGTCGTTGCCAAAAAGGGAGGGTTCACTGTCATTAAAGGTGATTCTGATGAGGAAATTGTTACGAGACTGATCAAAGGGTGGCGGTTTTGTATTGATTACAGAGCCTTTAATGCAGCAACCTGCAAAGATAACTTTCACTTCCTTTCATTAATCAAACGTTGGATAGACTTGTAGGTTATCCCTTCTACTGTTTCTTGGACGGTTACTCCGGTTACAACCAGATCATGGTTGCTCCGGAGGACCAGCACGAAACTGCATTTACCTGTCCTTATGACATTTTTGTCTACTTGCGCATGCCCTTCGGTCTTTGTAATGCCCTTGCAATGTTCCAACGTTGCATTATGTCTATCTTCCATGGGTTCATTGAGAACATCGTGGAGGTTTTCATGGATGAATTTTCGGTCTTTGGTGCCTCATTCGATATATGCCTTGCTAACATCAAGACCATGCTCAAACGTTGTGTGGACACTAACTTGTGTCTTAATTGGAAGAAGTACCATTTCATGGTTCGTGAAGGGATCGTGCTTGGGCACGAAGTCTCTGCACATGGTCTTGTGGTTGATAGGGCTAAAATTGTGGCCATTGAAAAGCTACCACCTCTTACTTCTGTGAACGGAATCTGCAGTTTTCTTGGTCATGCGGGTTTCTATCGTCGTTTTATCAAAGATTTCTCTAAGATAACCAAGCCTCTTTGTTCTCTTCTTAAGAAAGATGTCAAGTACTCATTTACTGCTGAGTGTTTATCTGCTTTTGAGCATCTGACGAATGCCCTTATTTCAGCACCCATTCTTGTTTCTCTTGACTGGGATGTCCCATTTGTTATGATGTGCGATGCGAGCAACTGTGCTGTATGAGCTGCATTAGGACAAATGAAAGACAAGCTCTTCCGCGTGATTCATTACGCGAGTAGGTTGCTTACTCCTGCTCAGTCAAACTATACTACCACCGAGAAGGAAATGCTCGCGGTAGTGTATGCATTTGAAAAAAATCTATCCTTATCTCATTGGGATGAAGACCATTGTTCACATCGATCATGAGGCCATTCGGTACCTTTTTTATAAAAAGGATGCCAAACCTCGTCTTATTTGGTGGATACTCCTTTTCCAGGAGTTTAACATTGAGATCCGAGATAGGAAAGGGTGTGAGAATGTGATTACGGATCACCTGTCTCGGTTGGAGCATCTTGAGGATGACTCCACAGTTGCCATCAATAACTGTTTTCCCGATGAGCATGTCTTGGCACTTCAAGATCTTACCCTATGGTATGCCGATTTCGCAAACTTTCTTGTCCTAGGCATTTACCCACCGTACCTTTCTTCTTACTAAAAGAAGAAATTTTGCAGAGATGTGAATTTCTTCTATTGGGCGGATCCTTATCTCTTTCATTGTTGTGCAGACGGCTTGATCCATCAGTTTGTTCCACAATTTGAGTGGAATACCATCATAGCCGAGTGCCATACATCTCCTAGTGGGGGCCACTTTGCGGCAAATCGAACTGATATCAAAGTGTTAACAAGTGGCTTCTATTGGCCTTCTATTTACTGTGACTGTCGCACATTTGTTCAACAATGTGGTAGGTGTTAGAGAATGGGCAACATCTCCGAAAGAGATAAGATGCCCCAAAATTCGGTGATTGAGGTCGAGCTATTTGATGTGTGGGGAATCGACTTCATTGGTCCTTTTTTCCCGTCTTATGGTTATCATTACATTCTTGTAGCGGTAGAATATGTCTCGCTGTGGATTGAGGCTATCCCCACTGCCACCAATGATGCCAAGGTTGTAATGAAGTTCCTTCAAATGCCAATTAGGATGTCTTCTTATCAACTCATTTTCAGCAAATTCTATCATCTTCCCATCGACATCGAGCATAAGGCACATTGGCAGTCAAAAAGCTCAATTGTGATTTTAAGGCCACTCAAGGTGAAAGAGCTCTTGAGTTGAACGAGCTTGATGAGTTTCATTATGATGTTTGTGAGACCTAAAAAGTTACAAAGAGCGTGCTCAGAAATTTCACGATATCCACATCCGGAAGTGTGAGTTCTATCCGAGGGATAAAGTGTTATTTAACTCTCACTTGAAGTTGTTTCCAGGAAAATTGCATTCTAGGTGCTCCGGACCATTTGAGCTGTCAAAAGCCTATGATAATGGCACAGTGGAGTTGATTGGGAGTGATGGGAACACATTACGGGTGAACGGGAAAAGGATCAAGCGTTACTACAATCAAGACGTGGTGAAGATGGTTTCCATCTACATTTTAGCACCTTAGGAAGCCCGTCAGGTACTGTCGAGCCAATGATGTTAAAA
>AYJT01061736.1:0-17476 GCA_001278415.1 Ocimum tenuiflorum | reverse complement strand
GAAAGTAGTAACTGTAGTTTGAAACGAATGGCTATCATGGCAAAAAATTGTTGGACAATGGATGCAGTTTCAGACTTGAGACACATAAGATAGATCCACGTAAATCTAGAGTTAGTCATCTATGAAGTGGCTATAATATTTATAGCCTTTGTGACTTGGTGTGAAAGCTGGGCCCCAAATATCGACATGAATAAGCTGAAATGGTTTAGTTGTTTCAGTCAGTTTAGGAGTATATGAAGTTTGGTGAATTTTACGTTGAGCACAAGCAGCACAGAATATTAACTTGTTTTGTAGGACAAATTAGGAATTTATTGTAGCAGTTTCTGTAGAGTGGTGGAATTAGGATGTTCTAATCTGTTGTGCCATGTGGTGAGTTCAACAGAATTTGAGGCAAAAACTTATGTTTTATTTCTTTCAGTATGAAGAGTACATGCATTACAATCTAGATCAGTTGCTAGAGAAGTAACAGGAGCTGATGATACATTGGATGATGAAATAGTAGATGATAAACTGATGGAACTCTTAGCAGATACGGGTGCAAAAGCTGAAATAGAGCTTTGAAAAGCAGCTGGATACCTTGAGTGCATAAATGGTGATGGGATGGTGGAGTAGTAAGTTGATGAAGAAGTGGAGACAGATCCAGTTGGTACAATCCCTTGGTCAGAGACCCCCTCAGTAGTGTGGCCTTGGTGGCTTTATCCTTGACAAAACAGACATCATAAAAAAATGGAACATAAACATTCTTATCATTTGTGAACTGTGAGACACTCAACAAATTCTTAGTAATCTGTGGAACATATAGGATATTATTAAGAAACAATGAAGTATTAGCTAAAGTAACAAAGTATTTACCAATTGATGTGATTGGCAATTGTTGACCACTTCCACCATAACGTTGTTACCTCCACAATATGGTGTGTTAAGAGTAAGATTATTCATATCATTCGTGATATAGTGTGTAGCACCACTATTAACGTACCAAGTAGCACCATATGCTTGGGGAGATTCCTCCTCGGATTCACAGTTAGCAGCATGATTACAACAACAAAATTTAGTAACAAATGCTTCGGAGGGAGGTGCAGAGTTTATACCTGTGAAGTGAACATCGAACCGATTAAAGCATTTAAGTGCAGTGTGGCCTGTCTTACCACATAGTTGGCCAGTGACAATTTTCTCCTTAGCACAAAACTTAAACTGAGGACGTCCTTTAGAGACAAAACCATCACGATGAGCTGAAGAGGAACCACGGTGTTGTGTGACTTGCACACGATTTTGGAAAGCTAGTATGGTTTTGAAGTTGAAGTTCACATGCTTGAAGAGCATACTAAACCTCCTATAAATTCATAGTAGCAGGATGATTTAAGATATTTACGACTACACCATCCTACTCGAGACCGAAACCATTCAAAATATACAGAATGAACTCATCATCTGAGATCAGTTGTTCCGCAGCAGCAAGTTCATCTGCTAAGTGGCGCATTGTGAGGAAGAACTCCTCAACCGTCATATCTCCTTTTTCTGAGTTTGGATTTGAGATCGCAACTGTAGAACTCCGACCTTTGATTGAGATTGAAACAGATCTTCAAGCGTGATCTAGATCTCCTTCATTGAAGAGCATCTAGGTGGTGTTTGGTTGGTGGGTTTAGAATTAGGGAATGGAATGAAACTCAAAACAAGTTGTTTGGTTAGTAATTTTGAATGGAGATTTGGGAATGATGCCCAAATATTTGAGAATCAACTAAACCCTTTTTTGATAGGTTTCATTCCCAAGCCCATAGTCATTCCCTCTACTATCAAATCTAAACCATAGTGATTCCCGACAGGTAAACCAAATGCCACCCTAGTCACATAACCAAGCATGGATTCACCAATAGATCCAAGCATCCAACTCAATAAGTATTGATTGCGACAGATCCATGGAAGAAATTCTGGATTTGATGTGCACTCGCCATTTGCAGATTGAAGAAATTGCTGCGGTGGAGTGCTGAAACGATAAACCAAAGCATCAAAACCATGAGTTCTCATGGTTGCTAAGACTTGAGCTCCCCAAAATGCATAATTCATGCGATCGAGATGAATTAACAACGATCGCAGATTTGAAAATTGTTGAGTTGCCATAGCAGATGAAGAAGAAAAATAATAAAATCGAGCGAAACGATGAGAAGTAGATTAGAAGAAAATGGCAGAAGCCACAGGATCGAATGGACTCACGGATAACATGTTAAACTCAATTCAAATGAATTATGTAAATTTTGAGAAAATTTCATTGATTAGAAAAGCTTGACAACTACACTGTGATGTATTTATAGTTAAAAACTCATTAGAAGATGATTAGTTAATGGTGACGGTTATCCACGAGCTGGAGATTTCTCTCAACCTTTTGTGCATGTAACTCAATTCCGCACTTATGATCCTAACACCAACGATGTTTTTGAGTTTCCCCTGCCGCAAAATCTGCGCAATATGATCGACGCGTGTATGGATGTGGAACTCGTGCCCAGGCCCATAACCATGCCGGATTGCACGTGCTCTACGGCTTTGTACGTAGCAATCTTCTTCAAATCGTCTTGCGTGACGGTGACGGTTGGGCAAGAAGACACAACGAAGGTGTTTGTGGAAATGAAATGACTAGGGTTCGTCGATGAATTTACAGATGGTGCGGGGGTGTTCAAATGAATGGGTTTTCGATTTTCGAATTATTCGATTTTTGAGGTGTCGAAAGACCACCGAAAAACCAAATCATAATTTATAAAAAAACATATAAACCACGGTTATTCAGTTCGGTTTTCGATTAACCCAAATAAGATGGATTTCTTTAAATGCTTCAAAATTTAATACGAGCAAACATGCAACAATGTAATAAAATATTTCAATTGCTATTTGTCTATTATATTAAATACACTAAAATAATGTATTTAATGTTGCCTATTCATATAATAATATAATATAAATTAATTTAATTTAATATTTTTCTTATTCGATTTTTTGGTTACACTCAAATAAGATTTTCAAATCCATAATCCAAACCGTTTTCCCTTTAATAGTTTGGGTGACCCAATTAACCCCCGTTGACTAAATAACCCAAACCAATAGACCCAAACTTAATTGGTTCGGTGGGGTTAAATGTGTTACCCAAATAATAAACGTTCCTATGCAACAGCGAGTTATGAAACGCGGAGAAAAGCGTGATTCTGGTTTTGGGTAGTGTGATCTCGAATCCTACGCAACGATAATGTCAAAATCCTAATATTGAAAATTGTCGCCCAACTCTACTTGTATTAGATTCTCATGAAAAATTGTTTCTAAAAAAAGTTGATTTTATGGAAAATTGATTATATAAATTACGATTTTTTTTTCACTTAGCTCTTATAAATTGAGTATTGGATATTTGAATTTCTTTTTCCTTTAAATGATCCATACATACAAGAATGCTTTTCAATTACAAATCGAACCAACTTTGGATGAATTCATCATAACTGACAACCAAATTGGAAGTGCTTTTTTGCGCGATAATATGATAAAAACTTGTGTTAGTCTAGTTTACCAATCCAAACATATACACGTCCTTGATCCTAAACCGAAACTCATATTCGCTTTTGATCCTAAACTTAAATCCGCCTAAATAATTTAAGCGGTCTAACGAGAAACCTCATCGAATAATAAATATTATTTTCTGAGTTCTGCATGAAATATCAAGTTTATTTCTTTATCGGATTTGAAATGGTGATATGTAACTCAACCTATATCCTATATAAAAAAAGGGAAGCAAAACTTGATTTAATTTATTGTAACAGTTCCAATGGGTATCCACATAATCACACTTATCATTTAAAAATTACAAATTAGTGAACTGCACAAATTGTGTACATCACCATCCCCACATAATCTCACATTCTTTTTTCATTGGGAATGAGAAGTGAGTTTGTTAAAACAACAAAGTCAAAAACCATACAACTCAAACCTTATCAGGTCGGTCCATGTACACAGCCTGCTCCAGGTTTTCAGGAATACAGTTAAAATATTGTGTGTGTGTTTTCTTCTCTTGGCACATACTGTATTTCTTCTATGAAATGCAGCAAAATGTCTGAGGGCTATAAGCCTATAACTATCTTTAACGCAATAATAATTCACTATAATCAATGATATCCTAAACTCAACTACTTTGCGGATTATATTTATATATACTCAAAGTGGACACAGCAAATTGCAATAGCCCTCCTACCAAAAAACTTATATAATAACAATTTGAAAAATATTGTGATTTTTCTCTATCCATAAAAATCACATTCTACCTCAGAACTCTCCTCAAAACCTTCTTCTTCCTTCACTTTCCGTTGAGAAAGTGATTTATCTTTGTCTCAACTCTTGTGTTGTTTCCTCTCGTGAAATTTACTCTCTCCCCTACGGGAGTTTTATTTTTTCGTTTATTCAAAATTATGTTTCTTGAACCTTTTTTGTTTTGGGATGGGAATTTTTGGATTTCACATCCAAATTTTTGAATTTTTTTATTTGTTTATCACGAGGATAATTTATCTGGTTAAATTGTTTTATAGGATTTTAGTAAAAAACAAATAAAGAGGAATGAGATACAAATATTTCAAACAATTCTGCTGCAAAAGATGTCCACAAAAAATGGTTCTAGTTCTTAGTATACGTGGAATTTCTCCTATTAATGACTATGGTTGAAAAGATATTTCAATTAACTTTCCAACACAACTTGAATCGCTCAATTCCAAGTTCAGACACAAGAGTTAAAGTCAAAACTGTGAAGACCCACTGCGTTGTGGAAAGACTTGCAAGATCGAGGTAATCCTACACGATTGGACCAATCCTGAAGAGATCGAGCGGGATATCAAAGGTTTAAAAGTGGGTAAAGGTCAGGGCAGTCATATCGATCCCGATCGGGCCGATCATGTTCCTATACACGTTTTTGCGCAAATTTGTTATAAAAGCCCCGTTTGTTCCCGACTTCATGGATCTATACATATATTTTCAATCCATACAAAACTTAAGAGTTCTCCAACATATTTTCTAAGGCTTTTACATTCCAAACAAGGAAATACATCAAGATCTAGGATCTCCGCGTGGAAGCCACTGTGGTATGTGGGGAACAACAGAGCTGATAGGAACACGTTAAGAACCCGATAAGGTCGTTCATCTCAGAGATTTTTTAACACAGTGATAGTGATGATGATAAGATATGCTTAGTTGATAGATACACCACTTAATCCTTAAGGAGATTGGAAAATCATCAGTCAATAGGAATCACTGGAGTGACAATGAAAAAGAGGAAGACGAGATCGAAGAGGATTACTCTAAGATCGACGAAGATGATTCTGATAGTTACAACACCATGACTTGACACATCGGAAGGAATTGTAACCAATTGCGTTGTTTTGAAGGAGTCTATTTTGGTATTGATGAACCAAATAAATAAGGCTTGCAATGGTGTGCAGATACTAGAAGAATATTTGAAGACGAAGCGCAGGACATAAACAGAAACATAAAACCAACATGAGCGATATTTATGATGGCGTTCAATGTTCCTGAAAATAAAAAAGAATATTTTTTTTTCCATGCTAGGAGCAATGTTGTAGTAATTCTGACATTTAATATTTGACATGGTAAACATTTGATGTTACACGAAGGATAAAATACTCTAACGGAATTAACTTTAGGATAATTTACCCAACTTTCAAATTGTGGAAAAAAACTTCCTTTAGGATAAATTACTCTATTTCCTATGCTATTTATATGTGTAAACCCTAGTATAGGACTATAATTTCCTTAATTGAAATCTAAAAACAAACTCGTGAAATGCTAATGGGCTGTTGGAATGAAATTCCACCAGACCAAGCCCATATTGTAGAAGAATCAGCACAGCTGCTTAACCAACAATTGACCCGTTCCTGGCCCTTCCGACCCGAATATTGAAATTCCCAAATGTCAAACCCTAAAAAATCCATTTTTTACACCTCCTCCACTCGCTGACGCCGATAACTTTCCGACGGCCCAACCTCCACCGCCTTTATTGATTTCTCGAGTCTAATATTTCAAAATAAATGGGACAAATAAAAGGTAGCAGCATGCAGAGAAAAGCCCTAGTTAAAAAGACTTGAATTGTATCCGTCATGGGTAGTTGCAGTAGTTCCGACTCTTCTGCAGGGCCAGCCCTGAGCTCGGGCGAGAGGGGCGATCAGTCACGCCCTTGATTTTGAGGGCCTCAACTTTTTTTATTAATTAACTAATGATAAATATTTATTATAATATTATAGTTATATTTATCTTTTTGCGTAATAAAAATTTTTGTTGCTAACTATATTATATTTTATCTCTTGTTTTCCTATATATGTTCACATCTCTAATGTAGTTTATCTATCTCTTTATATGTCCGGCCCCCATTTTTTGGGTCTAAAATCTTTTTATTGATTAAATGCTAATAAATATTTATTTAAAAATTATTATTTCTGCATTTACCATTCTGTATAATAACAATTTTTATTGTTAACTATATTATAACCCTCTCTTATTTATTTATTTTTATATATTTTCATATATGTACACTTTTTTTAAAGGCACGTCTATGCTCCGTTATAGTCTATATATTTTTTAGTATTTTATGACTCTAACACGACTTCAATTATCCATTCCATTATGCTTAAATAATGAGCATCGTAGTATTTGTGTTATTTTATACATCTTTGCATTATGAATGTTCGTTTAACTAATTGAGATCACACAATTTATATTTTATACTAATTTTAGTTAAAGATTTATGATTATCTTAAATTAAATATGATTTTTCATATTGAGTCGAGATATGAATAGCTTTGCTAATCTACACCGACTCGTTTTTGATTTACACTTCTATTTATTTTTTAGGTTTGTTCGTTACACTAACAAAGTTTACGAACTTCAAAATATATGTACGGAAAAATTTAGAGTTCCGAAATTCTTTTCCGCCGTAGGGCCCCTGGTCTATCGGGGGCCATCCTGCTCTTCCTCCAGCCGATAGCATTGGATTTTCAATTTGAAGTACGTTTTTCTGAGTTTCCGTACCATGTGGAGCATGTTGGATGTGACTTCTCTTTATGAGAAAATTGAAAAGCTGATGTTGAGGAGGAGGATGTAGGCAAATATTTGCGTGATAAATAATCTACAATCATATCCCCACGATTCTGGCTGCTTTCTCAGACAAACAGATTTTTGCCTGTCACGGGCACTCAGATCAGATGCGTGAATAATCTCTTGGCTTAGCTATATTATTTTTCTTTTCCAGATTTGTATAATTTTGAATGTCTTATATCAGTCAATTATGTTAGACAAATAAGTGAATTCTATCATTTGCTGCAATAATAATAGTAAAAAGCTCGTAATTCTCCAAAATTATTAGCCAGCCATTATCTTATGCATGAAGTTATAAATATAAGGACATTAGTTATAATTAGTGGTGAAAAGGAATTTGGATGTAATATGAAAAATTGTAGCATTAGGTTTAATTGCTGCATTCCATATTATATTTGCCAAACAAAAGGGCCTATTGTCTAGCTACCCTTATTTCAATTTCCCTCTACAAAAAATTTGGACCCAGTGATGAACTTCAAACCAAATTCAGATCAAAGGAGGTTGGCTTTTTCGTATTGTTTTTATATATTAATAAATAACAATAATCTCTTGCATCCCACGTAATATGTGTATCATTATATATCTTGATGGACGCTGGGACTTGCAAGTGAAAGATTGTGTAAAACAAGGAACTCAATTTTACCATGAGAAATCAACGCCCACCGCTACTGTTCAAGTACGGTTTATAAATAATAGTGGTAATGAAACGAACCTGCTTCAGATTCGAACTTGCTTGAAGACGATATGATCTCGCGTTTGATAGCACACGAAAGCTCCAAAAACCCCTACGCTTCGTAAGGCAAATCCGAAGATTTAATTGAAAGAGAACTTTATTAATTACTTGACTTGAAAATAAAAAACAACTCAACTTAAATAGAAAACTAATCCTAATCCTAATCCTAACCCTATCGTGATATACTCTAATCAACTTAGATTCTATCTCTAACTATTAAATAAACAATAAAATAGATAATTACGAAATAAGATAATTCTAAATCTGAAGCATCCACATCTTATAGTCCATCACGTATTTGATGAATATCTTGATCGTATCATTTCCCACTCCTTCAAATCCAACTTGTCCTCTCAAGGTGGAAACATATATTCCAAAAGAATCCTTATATACTTCCTCACGTGCATATAAATTAAAAATAATTCTCCTTCATCCAACATAAGCTTCACGTTAACCATGACCAATTCTACTCCACGACCAATTGCAATTATGTCCCATTTATGAAAAGAAATAAGGTTCTGTGACTTCTGATTCTCTTTGCCCTTGAAACGAAACCATCTGCTTCTATATGAACAAATGGAGAAATAATTATCATTAATAATTTTAACAATAATAGTCATTAACCTTTTCTCTTCAATGATAGTCATCTTCAACTGTTCATCTGCTATAAATTCACTGTGCCTCTTTTCGCTCATTCCCTTTTTTCCATTCAATTTGTGAGTTGGAGAAAACCTCAATCTTGTGAACATATTCTTAGGAAGCACAATTCCTCTTGCGTAATATTCACCCTTGCAATTAAGAAGAGCATAAAATAAATCATCGTCAATCGTAAGCCTCGAAACATAAAAAGGACGCCCTCCTGGATCAAAATACCAAATAGTTTCCATGTCGTTCTTTTCGAGAGGTTTAGCTATTGTTTTAGTTAATCCCTCGTTAATCTCCACCTCTCTTTCTTCTCCATATCTTTTGAAGCGTTTAAAATTGAGTCAGACATTTTATCAAACATGTTGTGGACTGACTCGGTGATAGAGGAATGATTGTGAGATTTGTCAAAATTCCCATGCGGCTTTCTTTCCGTTCCTGACTCAAACTCGACCTCTTCAATTTCGACTTGCTCAACCCCAGGAGCAATTTCTTGGTGTGAGATTTTCTTTCTCTCTGCAATATTTTCTTGGGGAATAATGGGAATGGACGTCTGAACCATTGCCTTGTACAGCTCGTGCTCTTCTTTTTCTGATTTTGACTCCATGTCTTAATGAAAGTACGACATTCTCTCCCTCGGTTTCCAACTCTGTTGACCCATTCATAAATTCATCTATCAATCCCTCATATTGTGATGCATAAGTAGGACTACCAAAATATTGTTGAAGTTGAAATCGAAACTCCAACCAAGATGGAAATCTGTAGTTTACCAAAGACCATAGCGACCAACCGTCGGCTCTCCCTTCCCATGTGATATGCAACAAGTCGTAGACGCCATGATTCTAGTGCATTATGAGAATCAAAGAGTTCATCAATTTGTGAGAAATCCACAATTCGTGGTCGGAACCATCGAACACCGGTACCTCCAACTTCATGGTGTTGAATAAGAGTTCGCATGGATCATCATCCGTCTCTGTGAGAAAATTTCCGGCGCCAGCCATTGCTCTCAATCGGTCTATGAATTTATTGCCGCACCACAAAGAATTGTTGCCTCCTTTTTGCTTGAATTTTGTAGCAACAGATCATGAATTTTGGCTTTACCAAAATTCTTTTTTGTTTTGTTTTGGCTTCGACGAATGAACAACGAAATCGTTACTCACTTGCTTCAAGATTGTAACGATGATAAATGGTTGACTGGCCTTTCCAATGATACGTGATACACACATGCTTCAGGATTGTATCTACTCTCAATGGAAAGCACCAATGAAACGAACCTGCTTCAGATTCGAATCAATCACACCGACTTGCTTCAAGATGATATGATCTCGCGTTTGATAGCACGCGAAAGCTCCAAAAATCCCTACGCTTCGTAAGACAAATCCGAAGATTTAATTGAAAGAGAACTTTATTAATTACTTGACTTGAAAATAAAAAAACAACTCAACTTAAATACAAAACTAATCTAATCTTAATCCTATCGTGATATACTCAAATTAACTTAGATACTCAAAAAAATTATATCGATAATAATGTTATTTTTTACAAAGGAATAGTGATAATCTTATAAATTTGATAAACTTCATTTATACAAACCTGCACACACTTATGTGTATATAAATATAGATAATATATTTGAGACGTGAGAAAGCAAAATAAAAACTTGCTAAATAGTACACAATATTTAATATGGGCTCACTAACAATATGCATGAGCGAAAAGCAAAGGTAACTGTGAAAAACAAACAATGCAATTGGATTACATACGGAAATCAAAAATCCGAACACAAATTGAAAATCTCATTGGAAATTGAAAATCCGATCGAAAATTGAAATTTGATCCGGTTGGAATTTCAAAATCCAATTAGAAATTGAATTTCCAATGAAATTTTCAATTTGTGATTTCTAATTCCAATTGGAAATTGGATTTAGGATTTATTGTATTTCCATTTTCACAATTTCAATTGGAAATTATCTATTTCGAATTTAGGGTATTTATAATTGGAAATATGAGGTAAAGTTATTTTCTCATTTTCGAGGTCGAACTTGTCAGATGGAGTCAGAGATTCTCTGAAAAAGAGGAATTTTTACAAAAACAAGACATAAAGTGAAGATATTTTAGATAATTTGACTATTTTATGGATATTTTTATAAAAATGGTCATTTGTGCTTTTATAATAGCCGAAGTGGCTATTTTAGATTTGAACTCTAAATAATATATGTCTTTGACCCAATTCTCTTGGAAAATTTAATATTTCTGTTTAAAAAAATTATATAGGTCAACAAAATAATGACTTCATCTATATGTTGTGTTGTTGCACTTAATTATAATCTCTGCAAGTGTTTGTTTCTCCATAGTATGCCTTGCCTTGGCATGTAAGCGTAGCCACTAACAAATTTAAATTGCACCCACATGACAACAGTTTGTTTGTTTGTGAGAAATAGAAGCGTTAAAATTAAAGAGATTGAAAATCTGCAGTAAATTTCTGCTGTATCTCCGCTCAAGATATGACTAAAGATGAAGACTTTAAGTTGCTCAAAATCCAGGTAAATTCTGTTGAATCTGTTTGTTTAGATTTTTGTTTTTTGGCCCCCAGTCCCACCCGGAGCATTAAGTTTCCTGCGTTTATTTGCAGACCTGTATTCTTAGAGTGAACGTACATTGTGATGGATGCGAGAAGAAAGTGAAGAAACTTCTTCAGAGAATTGAAGGTTTTTGCTCCTCTTTTTATTTAATTCTTTTCAATCAAATCGACTCTTCTGTTTCTTATTTTTCTTCTTGTGTAGCTCATCATGCGGCCACGTTCAAAATATGTACATGTTAAAAGCAATACATTTTGAACGGCTAAATGCTGATTCAAAGGGATAAAAAAAGAAGTAAAATACATTAATGTATAGGCCTTCTGGATCATTTTTGAAATAGCTAGTAATAAGTGGATGTGGATTTGTTGTTATTTTGATTTAAATTAGGCGTGTACGAAGTAAAGATAGAGTCGGAACAACAGAAGGTGACAGTTTTAGGAAGTGTGGATTGTGAAACGCTTGTGAAGAAGTTGGTGAAAGCTGGGAAACGCAGTAAGGTCTGGTCTCAGAAAACCAGCAGCATCAAGGATGACAACAGCAAAGCAAAGAAACCAGTTAGCGAACCCCCGAAAAGCAAGCAGGAAGAGGAGATGCAGCAGCAGCTCCTCATGATGCTCAACCACCAATCTGAACCAAATATTGCTCACAACAAGGCTGCCAAGAAACAACACAACGCCAACGTGAACATGAACATGAACATGAACATGCATGGTGATGGGAGAACACCAAACGACAACAGTAGTGTGATGAATCTTGCTGGGTTTCTTGGAAGCAGTAACGCTGGTTTTCAGCTTCTGCCTACAAATGATTTCTTACAAGGAATGGGTGGGGGAATAACTATAATCCCGTGTTTATGCAAAAACGGCAGATGCAGCCTCACATGCTGTATAATCGGAGTTTGTTTGCCCCTCCAAGCACCACTTATTCCTATGGTGATTTTATATCTTCAGCGATGCCGATGACAACACTGCTACTTGCATGGTTATGTAGTTTGGACATGAATTTGTTCTACTTTTGTTTACTATGTAGCATTTAGCAGTAGTGGATTAGACTAGTGGAATTTGGTCTCCCCTTTGTCTTTTAAAGAGTTTTCATGTCTCCGCTGCACCACGGCTTGGTTGTTCTGTTTCATCTTTCAATTTGATTTCTTTTTTCTAGTCCACTTCGTATTTACATATGTATCTATCATCATTTTAAGTAAAAATATTTGTTATAGGAATGTATAATTAATTTTTATGAAGGTGTCTGTCGGGAGGCTAGAAATTTCATCTCTTGCCAAGAGATGGAGTGGAACTTGGAAAATACATAAACTTAAAATTTGATTAATTGTTTGGCCTCGTATGTTGGATTTAACGTAGGTGAAATTTATCTTCATTGTACACAAGAAATTGTATATCATGTTTCCAAGGTTACAGCAGAAGCATTCTAGATCTGGACTAGTAATATTAATATAGATTCAATTTATCCATCCCAAAATGATGTAAACCTCCAATAATTAATAACCAACTACAGTTTTCAGGGAGATGAAATACGTATTGTAGCCTGTAGGCATGCATTGAGCTACTGTTCTTTCTTTTCTTTCGGTAACAATTAAAGGATATCCAAACCTGGAAATTAGTCCACCATTTTTTCTTTGTAAATGGATTTCGATAGCTGGAAACCCTGTTCCTAATTTGACTGTACCAAGAATCTTTAATCTGACTAATCATTTTATGGCTTAATGGGCCTTTTTCTTTTTGAGCGAAAGAATCTTAAGTATTTGCTCATGTTATGAGTTCATAATTTCTCTTTTAACAATCAAGGAAGAAAATATAGAGCTCAACTCCTTTCTCAAAATTTATCGAATGAGTACATCTTATATTTTTAGTCATTCTAAATACTGCGTGAACTAATAATGTACATTGGGAAATATTTCAAAGGCGAGCATTGATATACCAAGACTTTCTTCTAAAAGATTTAGTGTTCAATTTCTACTCTCATCCCCAACTTAAACTAAAATTACTAACAACATCTTTTAATCCAATCATCCCAGGAGCTCAAACAATATGAAATTCCAAATATATTTAGATCCCTGGATGTCATTCTATAACGTCATCTCCCAAAGTTAAAACTGAGTACTAATCAAAAGTAATGAATTTTTAAAATACACAGACAGTGTACACAAAGTACAAGATTTAAAACAAAAAATCATCCGGCCAACTTTATTTTCTCCGACTCTACACCAAAAGTGGCCAATTAAAAGATAATGTTAAATTCAAATAACTGATCATCATAACTCTCATAAGATAGGGGGGGAAATAAAAAAAAGAAAAGAAAATCAAATAATTGCATTCAAGAAAGACTTCAAGGAGGCTTTTCTACGTTTTGTCGCTTACTAGATTAGTTCGTTTTCAAAAAAGGGAAGCTGGGTGCCAAAAAATACTAATGAATATCAGATATATATTTCTTTTAGTTTGAACCTAGGACGAAAAAAATAGTTATATATGTTCTGAATTATTGAGGCTGAGATTTGAAAATAAGGAGCCTAGCTATTTATTATTATTATTTTATTATTTTGTTATTACTACTAGTCTACTACGTACATAGAAGTCCATAATAGAAACTCGATTGTTACTCTTGCCGCCGTATAAATTAACGATTTAGATACCAAAAAAAAAAGGTTGAAATGTACGTAATAGGAAAGAGAAACGTAGCCGAACATCAAAATGGACATTCAAAGTTCTCGTCATATTCGAATTTGATAACCGTTAGAGAGAAAATTTCTTACACTTGTGTTGGATACTATTTACAAGAATAAACAAAAATAGAACACAAAAACACAAACTAAATTGAGAAAACAATGAATAAAATTTATGAAGTCGATGTAGAATTAAGTCTTTTTTTACTGCAAGACAAAATATGCTGCGACTAGTGCTTACAAATTTCACATTTTATTCAATAGTAAAATAACTTATATCATCCAAATAGTCATACAGTACATTTGAAGTCTCCAACAAATTAAATGGGACGAGGCAGATAGATTTACTTTATTGTATTACGTACTTAATATATGTTAGAAAAATATTCTATATGATATTACAGTAATGCTGCCTATAAATTAAATTTATAGTAAGAATATGATATATGGTACAAAATTTGTAAAAGAATCCTTTTTATATAACATACGTATTGTTGGAAATGTGATCCTGAAGGGTCTTTTTGTAAAAATTTCAGGGGGGTATTTATTAAATTTTTACAAAGTTAAATAATGTATAGTCGATCTATGTTTCGCGTAGATGACGAAACATAGATCAACCGTGATATATTTATTTTTTCAAATTTGAATTTCGGTGAGTGAGAAATAATAATTGAAGTTGTTCCTTATTGATATATAGTGACAAAGTTAAGAAGTGTTTATATTGCTATTAATCTTATTATGGTAATAACAAATGCAGGCGCACGTTGTTGCCCCGTGCCTCGCCTTGGCTGGGTTGGTGCCCAATCTCGATGTCATAAGTCGTGATCTTGACCTTGGATCTTGACAATTGATCTTTGGCGGTCTTTGGAGGTGAGCCCGAATACGTATTTCCATTTATGCTCTTACTATGTTTCCAATAAATACTAGATAGATGCATATAGGAGTTGCATATAGAGTTTTTAGGCTAAAAAAGTAATGAATAAAAGATTAAACAAATATATAGTTTTCTTTATCCTAATCAAGGGTTTCAGCAACAACGCGTTGTTACATCAATATTATTACAAGATTTCCACTGATAAAATTGATAGAAATGATATCGAGTTCTTATAGAAAGGTTTAAAAAAATAAAGTTTTTTTGGGTTCGTAATTTGTTGGTTGGAAGCTCCGAAATTAAAAGGCCTGAATGAAATTATTGATGAAGTTTGCTCACTTTGGAATGTTACTTCACCACCTATAAGCTTTAAAAACATGTATAAAATATTGAGTTTTTAAGCTCCTGAAATCAACTCAGGCAGACCCCACTTAATAAAGGAAAAGGAAAATTCCGCACTAAGGATGTTACCAATTAGCATGATTTGCTCGAAACAATGAAAATTGTTTCTTCGCAATCCGACCTAACCTTGAAACAAAAAAATATAGTTGTTGGGTGTTGTTGCAGACTTTTAATTTGAGAATAATCATAATCTATGTCAGTCTCAAATTAAGTTGTGATGTATAACTACAACTACTTTTCTAATAACCACAAAAAGGCCTAGTCAAGTCAAAAGCCAACTTTTGATCCACACCGTGATCAACGTGAGTCCCTTTCATTGAACAAGTAATTAATAATCCACTAAACAAATTAAGATTTTGTAATCATTTCTACCTCAGTCACGGGGATACATCCTTTCTTCAATACATTATTAGTTGGCATCGGATCAATCAACTATTCCTTCATCCTTTATCATTTCACATATACTTCATATTTTACTATCACTTTTATTAATACCAACTCAGACCATATAATAACTTTATTAATTTCCTTATTGCGTTCTCCTTGCTAGGTCATCATTTCATACTATTTATAAGTCCTACGGATCTTTTTTTAAAGTTAATTAGATAACAACGTTGCATATCCGAAAAAGTTGTCTAGCTAGGCCTTTTTTATGTATTATTTTAAACCTTTATAAATATTTTTATAGTTTTATTTATCAACTAGAAACACCTAAAACTTTTTTCCATTGTAGCACATAAATACCACGTCGATGACGGTCCAACTCGAATTTATAATAAGCACGCTTCTATTGTCATTAATCATTATCTATAACACAACTGAATCTAAACCGATATAGTTATGTTTCTCACTTTGAGTGCGGGATAGAAATCTTTATAACTATATATGAACTTAAAGACACATTTAGTACCTTGATTTTCGAGTTAATAAAAACTCGCGACTTTCCAATATCGCAATATGTTTTATGAACTGAAGTTCGATCATGCACTAGTAAATTAATCAAACAGAAATACAATAAGCAACTATTAAGATAATGTTGGGAGAGACCAAAGTTGTCACAAACAGTGGTGCAATATTTAAGTATAAAATGAGTCATTCCTTAAACTTTTGTCTACATCAATTATTTTAAGTTGAAATATATATATACTCTTTTATGTGATATACATGATATGGATTTTTTTATTGACTTAGTTAAACTAATTCCGTATCTATTTATAAAAACATATCTTTTATGGAAAAAACTTGTGTTAGACCGCCTAAATAATTTAGGCGGATCTAAATAGTTTATTTCTACCAACCCAAACCCATACCTGCCCTAGTTTTTAAATTCAAACTCATACCCATCATGGATTCTAAATTCAAATCGGCCTAAATGATTTAGGCGGCCTAACACGATACTTCCTTATCTTTTATATATATACATATCTCCCCAATGTAGATATGGATATACATGGATGTGGACGTCCAATATTAAGGATTTCTGTCCAAGATTTCATCCAAAGGTTGGGTTGCTGTTTTAGAAGGGTGATCTCCAACACATACTATTCCGAAAATTCCAAACGACATTAATGTGACCATAAAGCCCGGAGTGTGAGGCATGCATGTTTCAGGTTGATGTCGAGCTATTGTGAAATCAGGGATGTTTGGCTTATTGAACAATAACAATGTGAAGGATGTGAGAATGTCAAGAGGACGACGAGAAGAATGTTTTCTACTAGATCCGAGAACATTAGAATTCTATCACACTCAGAAACAATTGAAGAAATCTCGAATGAGGCCATAACTTTGGGAAGCCTATAAGCAATGAACAGAATATCAATGATTTTAATTACTAAAGTGTTGGGAAAGGTTTATATTGTGCAATCACTAGTTGTCCTATTCGATGGGGATACGGAAGCGAATCACATATATACATGAGCTTCATTTGTACTGAGGCGTACGTAAAACTGTTAGTACTTTTAATATATTGTTTTTCGACAAGTGGCGCTCACAAGTGGAGACATTATTAAAAATTTATTCTTTATGTTTTTCGTTTAATTTTATATGGCATGGTGGTCGGGATGCATACAAGCATGAAGATCTTAGATCCCCATAAGAATTAACAAAATACGTACAATATTTAACATTTTCGTGAATTAGATAGTAATAGTGTGCCGATATCGCAATATTTGTCAAAGGGAGCTCCCAATTTTCAAAACTTGCACTCGTATTTTGACCCCATGCAAACGGATAACAACCCCAACTCCCCCATAAAACCCAGCCAACTCACCATCCCTTAAACACCCACTTCCCATAATTTATTTCCTCATCAAGACCATACCACCACAAGAAAAAGAATAATCCAAAAAAATGGGAAACAGTTTGGCAGGAAGTAAGAGTGCAAAAGTTATGAAGATTAATGGCGAGAGTTTCAAATTAAAGACTCCTGTTCGGGCCGGGTCGGTGGT
>AYJT01061724.1:0-15529 GCA_001278415.1 Ocimum tenuiflorum | reverse complement strand
AATAGCAATTTGCCGTTACCAGCATCCTATTATATCATCCAAAGCACTCCAGCAACGTAATTTTAAATAAGCTTCAACTTCTTTTAGTTCCAAAATTTTTTTAAGATTTAGGATCTGTGACGCAAATTACACTCTCTTATTGACTTTGTGCTTTTTGTGTTTCAGGGTTCCAGATGTTGCATCAATCCAGTTGAAAATGCCGAATCTCCACTTTTTACCTCTCAACTTATCAAGTAAAGATAATCCTATAATTGTCAAGGTATGCTTCCTACCTTACTATTAAATATAACGCCAGAACCTTGGTGTACAACCAAACGTCTGCACATTATGCTTGAGAACCCAGTGGTCTTGAGTTCGATAACCACGGCTACCCCTTCCAAATTAGGTATTATGATAAACATGACAGTGGAAATAATTGACATTATAAAAGAGTTCACTGGATCCTTCAGCATGCAAAACCTTAATCGTAGAAATATTTGGTGAAAGACAAGATGATAACCTAAGCTCAAGAACGCTTTCTTCTGATGTTCGGTCATGGCAGTATTAAATTGTATCTGTTGCTATATTCAGGTCCTTGTTCAATTGAGGTGCCAGAGTTTTCTTAGGTTTATGAGGCTTCGCAGATGCTATGAGGATAACTAAAATATTTTAGACATCTCCTCATGAATTTGATACGACTGAACTTCTCACTTCCCATGAAATATAAGCCAAACCTATAAAGATCCTAGTTTGACATGGAGAGCTCAGAGCATCTGTAGTTTCTGGGGATACTTCAAGCTGTGATGAAACTAAAGAAGTTCACATGAACCATAAATGAAAGTGAAGATGCTGGATTCTAGTTCCCAAATTGCTTTATTAAGTACTAATTAGCATGTCATAAAGAAAGCGTGACTTTCTTGTAGTTGTTCCATGCGTAATGTTCTTATACAGCAATATACCAGCTTCAGGAACTAATCTAATGCTACATCATTTTCTGATTTAGTTTGAAGATGATGTGTTTTTACCTACGGATGAACCACATGGATCCATCCAAGCCAGCCTCAGCCGCCTGCAGTCAAAGATGTGATTGCTCAGAAGCTTTACATCCTTGTCAATATGAAATAATAAGAAAACTGTATCCTCTCTGTTAAGGTTGTAAATTTCTATTTCATCAATCAATAGATTTTAGATTTACCTTCTTTTAGCCCTTGCATCTATTCTGCAGTTTGGCCATTGTTTCAACTATAAATAAATTAAACCTACCCTTATGTGTTTTGATTTACCTCATGAAAAAATAAAAAGAAATTTGGAATATCGGTAGCTGGATTGATAGCTGTAGCTGACAAACTACCATTTGTTCTTTTGGCTCGAATTTTCTATTATAATTTTGAAAAATTTAAGCCCTTATAAATGCATGGAACTGAGCAAACAAGAGTTCGAATTAATTTCTTCCTACAGTGAAGATTTAATGAAACGAGTATTATATTGGAACTCGTCGGGAGGAAGTGGTCATCTGTTAGATATAGACATATCCTTTGCCCATTGCTCCACAAATGGATAAAATGATTGAATTCATTACAAATATCATCAAAATTATGAAATATGAATGGAAAATAGTATGTACTTATTTGCATTGCATATAGATCGTCTAAATTAAATATACTTTTAAAGAAATAATTGTAACACCTAATTAAAATATAATAAAATTTAATTGATATGTTATGAACCCTAAATGAGATTATTGTACTCTAATCGGATGAACAAAATTAATTCTAGTGCGACAAGTCTAAATACGAATACTTTTTTTTTTATATATATATTTAAATTAATAAGGCATGACGTATCTTAAATTAAATAAAGTCAAAAAAATCTATAATTTGATAATTCTTTTACGTAATTTAAATATAAAATGAGAAAGTTATTTTTTATCCATTTATAAATGGTAAGAATATTCTGATCCATCTAATTCAATTAAATGGTCTAAAAGAAAATTTTTGTACTAAAAGTTCAATTAAAGTTCACATTATTACTTCTCTCCAACTCTTATATAGATTTTCCAACCCAATACTTATGTTGCTCGATTCAATTTGACGTAATAACATTGTAAGATCATCTACAGTATTTTAAGATAACTAATTTATATTGAAACCGGGATGTTCATTATTTCTTGCTGGACATAATTTTGCAGATTTTTTATATCGGGAGGCTATAAGAAAATTATCATAATTAACTTTTCAAGTCTGGGGCGATCAACTTTTCATTATTCCTACTAAGAAAAAAAAATCATTATTCTAAAAGAATATAAAGAAAGAAAACATGGGATGATTAACTAAAAAAAGAAATGAATTCGTCCTGATCCCTCATTTCTTCCTTTCCCCCTTGAACGCCGAGCAGAGTTTAAGTTGCAGCACTCTTATCCCTCTTTCTATCTTTGTACATAACGATATATATAATTTAGTACTTGATGCCTCAGAAGTGTATTGTTTAGATTGTGAAATGGATTCAGATGAAAATCAAGAGCCCCCACCTCCCAAAATCCAATTCTCAGTGAAACCCATTTATTTGATCTCAATCTCGGTACTTTTCCTAGCCATTATATTCGGCATATTAACAAAAACAATCCACTTCTCACCAGCCCTTATAAAACCAACTTATTTTCCCTATCCCAGATTTTTCCAAGAAATCCGGAAATTTAACGGTTTTTTCCCAGTGATTAGGAAAAATGAGATTCACGAACCCCCTTATTGCCTACTATGGATGGCCCCTTTTCTCTCCGGCGGTGGTTACAGCTCAGAAGCCTGGTCTTACATCTTGGCACTCAATAATTACATCAAGAATACCCCATTTTTGAAATTGAGCATCGAGCACCATGGTGATCTTCAAAACTTCGAGTTTTGGGAGGGTTTACCCTTGGAAATGAGAAACCTTGCTGTTGAGCTCCACCAATCCAAATGCAGATTGAATGAGACTGTTGTGGTTTGTCACAGTGAGCCTGGGGCTTGGAATCCGCCTCTGTTCCAAACCCTTCCATGCCCGCCAACCGATTACGTTAAGTTTAAAGTTGTTGTCGGGAGGACTATGTTTGAGACCGATAGAGTCAATGATGAACATGTGAGGAGGTGTAACAGAATGGATTTTGTATGGGTTCCCACTGATTTCCATATTACTTCTTTTGTGCAAAGTGGGGTTGATCCAGCTAAGCTTAGGAAGATCATTCAACCTGTTGATTTGGCTTTCTTTGATCCTCTCAAGGTTGAGGCACTGGACTTGGATGCAGCGAGTACTCTTGTATTGGGATCAAAGGAGTTGATTATGAAAGGGAGGTTTGTTTTCTTGAGTGTGTTCAAATGGGAGTATAGAAAAGGTTGGGATGTGTTGTTGAGGTCTTATCTGAAGGAGTTCTCTAGGGTTGATGATGTTGCCCTGTGTTTGTTGACCAATGCTTATCACACTGAGAATGATTTTGGTAACAGGATTGTTGAGTTTGTGGAGAAGTCTGGTTTGGAGCAACCTGTCGATGGTTGGGCTCCGGTATATGTAATTGATGGCCATATAGCTCAAATCGATCTGCCAAGATTGTATAAAGCAGCAAACGCGTTTGTGCTGCCATCAAGAGGCGAGGGATGGGGTCGACCAGTGGTGGAGGCGATGGCAATGTCGTTGCCTGTGATCACTACCAACTGGTCTGGCCCGACTGAGTATTTGACTGATGAGAATGGCTATCCATTGCCTTATGAAAGGATGAGTGAAGTAGAGGATGGTCCTTTTAAGGGGCATTTGTGGGCAGAGCCATCTCTTGAAGATCTGCGATTCTTGATGAGGAGTGTGATGAGCAACCGCGGTGAGGCTAAAGCTAGAGGACTGCGAGCTAGGCTTGACATGAAGGAAAGATTCTCCCCTGAAAATGTTGCAAAGGAAATTGTGGATCATTTGCAGGAGATATTTGGCAATCTTAGCTGAACCACCCGTGGAGAACCGAAAGGGTAATGGATTGATAAAGGAATCATGTCAATTTGTGCAGAAAGCAGGTAATTTCGAGGCCTAATGAAAGCTTATAATGGATATTTGTTTAGGCTTTTTGGTTATTTGTATTTGTCTCTTTGTGTGAGATGATGTTGCAATGAGGTGATATTTGACATCTCATGCAGAAATTAACAACAGTATTAGCTTATTGAGCAGCGTGTGCAGCTTAGAGAAAAGTTTTGTAACCCAAACAATATGTTTGAAACATGTTGAATCGGTGATATTATCTTTGATTTGTGGGATCTACATGGGCCAGAATGATCTATAAGATTACCGATCAAGAATGATAAATATGGGTTTTTGATTTCTTGAAACTAAAAATGTAATGAATTCTTAAGGTACAGTTGTTATATAATGCCAAATTTGGCTATGCAGAAAATTTGTTGTCCAAAAGCAACTCCAACTGCTCTCTCCTCAGAGTTTGCGGTTGGAAGAAAATGAAGTACACTACTACATGAATTGTTAGCCAAAATGGGAGGTATTTTTTTGCTGAGGCATAAGGATAAATGGGGACTCATCACTTGCACTATTCTATAGGAACCACGATATCCCATGTGATCATTCAACAATGATTTTGCAGATTCTTCTCCAAGAATACAATTTCGCAGATAACCTAGTCATATTGAGTGAATTGAATTATCAACCGTTTAAATTCACATGGTCATGAATGCTTTGAATGCAAAATATGTTGAAGTTTGGTATAGTCTAAACCAAACTTGAACGTACTTTAGAGCTTACGTATTGTGGAGTATAGCTATCAAGGCATGAATGATATGCAGATTGAGCAGATGAATGGAAGATCATACATGTATTTGTAAGTGAAAGAGAAAGCATACCAGTCAGCCTCTCTTTAAAGATCATTAAAACAGGGGGCCTTCTTCTGAAAAATGGCAACTAAGTTGTACCTTCCGCCTTTGAAACTTGATTTATTTCATTCCTTTTCCAAAACCTCTTCCCTTCAAAGGTTCAGAAGCAGACAGGTTTGCATCAAACTTGAATGTACATCAAATAATGCAGATGCAGATGCAGATGCTTCAAGATATGGTTTCTGTAAGTTTCTCGTTTCCTATCCTTCATCTCTTAATTACAAAAGGCCAGTTTTGGTATTATATTTTAATTTTGAGTCTTACGAATGATATATCTTTTCCATAGATTTATAGTTTTGAAAGAATAGCCTATGTTTGATTATGAGAATGTGTGGTATAAGAAAGAAACCAAGGGGATTGATTGTAGATGCTATAAAGAAAGGTGATGGGGTGAAAGAGAGGGTGTGGTAAATTGATATAGTTAGAAGAGTAGAGACATATTGGGTGAATATAGATAGATGCATTATGATATAAAATAATGGACAAATTATCAAAGTCTTTGGTTGAAAATGGATGAATCGTTCTTGCGTCAACTCAGCACTTATAATGTACTTTGCGGGTAATTATATATGCAAATAGAATATGAGAAACATTACATCTTTTTCATAAATAAAAACACAAGCAAGTCTCAAACACATGGTTCCTTATCACTAAACAATTGTTATTTTTTCGACTTTTAGTTTGCGTGATTTTACCTCGTAGATGTATTTATTCAATGGCACTATCATTCTATACTTAATCTGATTTAATTAAAATTACTAAGATGCATCACATATACACATATAGAGAGAGATTAAAAGAGGGTTGATAAAACCTCTGATATGTAGGAAGAAGAAGAACACCGCCAAAGAGACTATCTCTAATGCAGCAATATCAGCCTCCCCCCACCAACTCCACCTCCATCAAAGAAAGAGGTTAGAAATTATAATTTAAAATATCATCTAAAATAAAATAAGGAGAATTATCGATTTAGGACCCTAAAGATGATTTATTTGTCAATTCAGGACCTGAAAGATTAATTATTAATCCAGGACCCGAAAGATCACCAAAATTCTTGATTTAGGACCCAAAAATTCACAAGATTCTCGATTCAGGACCTTCATACTTAACAATATCAGTAAACCATCAAACAAAAGATGATGTGACCATTATATACAGTGAAGAAATGATGGCAATTGAATTGAAGAGACAAAAAATAAAAAATTTGTAAAAGAAACTACGTACCGTAAAGAAGAAGAAGAGGCGACGATTGCAAGTTTATGACTTTGTGAGAGAATGATTGTAATTTTATAAATTTGATGTTAATTTTTTAATTAAATTTAATTGTGAAGGCGACATGGATACATAATGGTCATATCATCTTTCGTTGGATGACTTACTAACACCATTAAACATAGAGGTCTTGAATTGAGAATTTTACGATCTTTCGGGTCCTAAATTGATAATTGTCCAAAAAATAATGAAACTATTATTGCAAGTATAGTTTATGGTTCTATTGTATTTTTTAATTAAATTTTCGATTAGAAAATGTCGGATACGTTTAATAAGAGAACAAAATAAAGGGAATACAAAACAAAGTAATTTTCCAGAACTTTTGTTTATGAAACGAAATCTCACATGGTATATTGCTTTTGACAGTTAAAAAAACATACGTATATATACATATATATATATAGAGGGTCGTGTTATTGTGCATAGGGTCCTTGGTGATATAAATGATACAAGATCTCGTTTGTCCGTGTGAAAAATGGACGCATATCTGCTAGGCCACGTGTCCAGTTATTCAAATGTATTCTATATAAGACGTAAATGTATTGTGGCGGTAAAAAAATAATTTGCTTATTAATTCTATTTACTATATGGTTGGTAAGTTTTTATAAGATATGACAAATCAAGCCAAATGCATTTTATCGCAAGTCTCCAAATGCATTTACGTAAGCCTTAAAATGCATTTTCGTAAGCTTCAATTACGTAAGTCTCCAAATGTATTTTTATTCAAAATTATGCAGTTTTTACAAATTCATATTTTTCGTCTGATTTTTTTCAAGTAAACATGTGCAATTAGGATTTTGTTTGAAAGATCATGAAATTTCCTTTAATCTAATATTTGGCACACGAAAAAATGATTTAAATTGAGCGAGATATTTTAATTTGAAGTTTTATGAAATTTTAGAAGATAGAGAAAAAACATGAGAGAAAAAACAAAATCTTACCTTAACACAATTAAGCGTGATTTAAAAGCTATAGATCTATGCAATCTGGCCGTTGGATCGCGAAAATGAAAGGTTGGATCTTGCATCATTTATCACACTGACCAACTTTATTATACAAACGCAAACTTATATATAAATATACATATATACATATATACCGTATATAGGGTTGCAATCATATAATAACCACTTCCAAGAGAAAACTGAGAATTAATGGTGGCTACCCATCTCAAACAAAGAACACATCGGATCGCGCCGTGTATACATTATAAAATTGGAATTATATGGTGATTGGGGACATATACATACTTCATTTCAAAAACATTATACGTAATTGTATTACTTTATACATATTTCATTGTTCATATATGAACTTGTTCATTAATCATATTTTTAATTTCAATTATAGATAAGATTCATTTTTTCACTCTCCTCTCTCTTATAAAATTTGTTTAAAACTTTAAACCATGATTATTCACTAAAATTAAATTACATTTACGTGTATCATAAACTAAATTAAAACCAATTTCACGAGCTTTCAAATGAAATCCATGTTAGATATGTTTGCTCGAAAAAAATCGAATTAATTAGGATACAATTTTCCTGGACAAAATATATTTTATAATATACCGTATACTACATTGTATACCATACATACTACATTATATATATAGAAGTTTTTCGATTTTCATTACATAAGTTACGTACTTTATTACATATATATTTATCTTTTATGACATTATTATACATACTACATTATACTATGACAAAGTCACTAATTTGTATTTTTTGCGTATTTTCTTCACGTGAACATATGCAATTAGGCTCGTTTGAAAGATAATAAAATTATTTTTAATTTGATATATAGCATGTGAAAAAATATTTTAAATTGATTGATTTATGTTTATCTAATATTTTGAGGAATTTTAGAGGAGAGAGAAAAATAAAACATAGAGAAAAAGAGGAGAGAGAAAAAAAAAAAAGAACAAATTTTCATTTAGTCCATTTTGCCATCATAATGTAGTAACAAAAAAGTCGTAATGTAGTGCAAATTGAAAAGATTTTGGCCTCAGATCTAAAATTTGGATGAATGAGATTCGATCTTAGTTTTTCATGGGAAGAGGTTTGCACCCTAGTGCAACCCTATATATATATATATGGGGGTGTTGATCTTGTGTTAAAGGCAATTAGCGTGTTAAATGAGAAAGAATCTCAGCCCTTTATTTTCCGCAATCAACGACCCAAGTTTAAAAATTTTGGTTCTGCATTATAGACTTTATGTGTTATGCAGCTATGGGTATACAACACTATTATGCAGAAATTCAATTTGCTATTATGCAGTAATAACATATAACATTATGTAGTTAATTCAAAATATATTATGTAGAATATATGCGGTGATGGTTTACGGTTTAGTTTTACACAATGTTATTTGTTATTACTGCATAATAGCAAATTCAATTTTTGCATAACACATAAGAACGGACTGCATAATGAATGGTAAAAACACGGGATTAATGCTAACAATTGATCAAGTCAGATCTATGGACAAGATTCAATAGTATTTATCACACCAAATATTTTTATCATTTGATTACGACTATATATATATATATATAGTTACATCTTGTATATCTCACAGTTTTAAATTCTAAATACGAAACCATCTAGATTCTCATCCATAAGTGTAGTAGTGAATACTAGAATCAGAACTCTGCCAATACTTGGAGCATGCTGTGAATAATTTTGTAAGGATTATCTTAGTGCATATATACTTTAAAATAGTTTAGTATGTTGCACCTAAGAAATAGTGGTGGTTCGTAGTTGCTAGTTTCTACTTATATAAACTTCAAAATAAGGTGTTAAGGTCCTTCTTCTTCTAATCGTAGTTAATCTCCATGAATTTTATGCAAATTAAAGTTAAGAATTTGACGTTCTCGACCGGCATTGTAACTTAATTTGGGTCTATATTTTCGGTCCAGATCCCCTGTTATATAATGGAGTTACACATTATGTTATATTTTTTGGATTGTACACAAATTAATGAAGATCAATCACGTTCCTAATAAACAAAGATTTTATCATAATTGATCTCTCTTAATTAATAGATATGTCAAAAATCTTTACAGTGTAACACAATGTGTAACACCATTTTGTAAGAGGGATCCGGAGTGGTATATTTTACTTCAAAAGGATTTGAATTTACAAATGCCGCCAACATGCATTTTGCATATAATCTTTTTCCCTACTGGAATAAATAACAAACAAATAATATAGCAAATTTATGTTCAGGCTCATTTAATATGTTTATCGTTATGATGGATAATCACAATTTGAGCGAGGTTGAATTCCTTCAAGTTTCAACCCTATCCCAGTCTTGCCATTTAACTTCCACATATTGAGGAATAATGCAACTGTAGTATTATATTGTATATTTTAGTCTTAAAACTAATGGTATATTTCATGTGTGTCAATACACACATATAGGTAAATACCATTTGCATCAGAAAAATGGATAACCACGAAGTGCTGGCAAATGACAGTTATTGCAATAGCCAAATATAGATCTTAGGTTTTGGATTTCATAATTTTTTCACTATAAAATATGTGCATGTTTTAACCCTCCAACCCAACGTCACTCTTTTTGCCACCTTCATTGATAGTCGAAATTGAAGATGAGTATCATCGTTGATCAGCCTAACTTGGGTTTAGACGTGTCTGATTTTGTTATGATCATATTCATATTGGATCATTATCCCCGAAGATGATGCATGCATGTATGTTATTATCATTTCTTTGCTTGATTGTTGCTATGCTAATTTTCACAGGCTGACTAATTGTTGTTTGTTTGTTTGTTTGAAAGGGCTCGACTTAAAGGATTTTAAGAGTATTGGTGAAACTAGTGATTTGACTTTGGATGAAGGATTTGTAGTGCCTGAAAACAATTCATACGGGCATTCTTTCAGGTGTCTCTCTGTCTCTATATTATGATCATTTTGTGATCGATCCCATTCAATGAATGACCGAGCATGTGTGATATGCAGGGATTATGGTGGTGATAGCGAGAGAAGAGAGACGGTAGAGGAGCTGTATCGGCTGAGCCACATCAACCAAACATATGAGTTTGTAAGCTAAAAAAAGCAAGAAATGAAGATATATATATATGTTAGTAACAGTAGTAGTTGGTGGTTGTGTGTGCAGGTGAAAGTTATGAGGGAGAAATACAGATCATTGAATCGAGTGGAGATGAGCATCTGGGAGTGCTGTGAGCTGCTGAATGAAGTGGTGGATGAGAGCGATCCTGACTTGGATGAGCCTCAGATTCAACATTTGCTTCAATCTGCTGAGGCCATCAGAAAAGACTATCCCCATCAAGACTGGCTCCATTTGACTGCTCTTATTCATGGTCATCTCTCCTTTTACTATATAACATGCAACAAACACCTCTCCCTCTTTCTCTACTCATTCATCTTGTAGATCTTGGCAAGGTTCTTCTCCTACCCCGCTTTGGAGCTCTCCCACAGTGGGCTGTTGTTGGCGACACTTTCCCTCTTGGCTGTGCCTTCGATCCATCTATTGTTCATTACGAGGTCTGCTCCATCTTTATACTGCACTTATTTCCATGCCCACTAAACAACTACACATGCATATGCAGCATTTCATGGGCAGCCCTGATATCGACAATGCAGCTTACAACACCAAGCTCGGAGTTTATTCAGAGGGATGTGGATTGGACAATGTTTTGATGTCATGGGGACATGATGACTACATGTACCTGGTACATTCCCCTTTCTTTATCTTGCTCTTTATCTTCCACTCCAACTCATCCTGCATTGCAGGTGGCCAAGGAAAACAACGCCAAGCTTCCACCAGCTGCACTCTTCATTATCAGATACCACTCTTTCTATGGTAAGTTGCCTTGATTTTTACGCTGTTTTGATTGTCTTTGGAGCTAACTCTTCAACTGTGGTTCAGCGTTACACAAGTCGGGGGCATATAAGTATCTGATGAATGAACAAGATGTTGAGCATCTCAAATGGCTTCAAATATTCAAGTTGGGGGGTTTAACCATTTCATTTCTCCTTTTCTTTTTCTTTTTCTTTTTACCCAGCCTGCTGCTTTCCATCAATATTTAGTTATAGAGCTTGCTCATTCTGCAGCAAATATGATCTCTACAGCAAAAGCAAGGTTAGGGTTAATGTGGAAAAGGTGAAGCCATACTACATCTCCCTTATTGACAAGGTGAAACTCAACATACCAATTACTTTGTCAAGTATGAGTTATTTTCTTCCCCTTTCTCATGTTATGATCAATGCAATGCAGTATTTCCCACCAAAGCTCAAGTGGTAAACAACTTGTGCAGTCAAAAGCACGAAAATTACAGGGATGAATGATGTATCTATGTATTTACCATTCGTTTCATTTTGTTGGAACAAGCGAATATTGTGCTGATCTCAAGTGTGATGTTATGTGGTGATGAGCTTGTCTTTGTATCCAGAATTTTCATAAGATGAAGTTCCTTCATTTGTGTGCTCTGCTATATCCGCGGTATTACTTTTTCCATATCAGATCAAATCAAAATGACCCCTCGAGCAGAATACATAGCAGTTTTAATGTTATAGAACAAATGACACCATTGTATGGCATCCATTACAGGATTCTACAACTATTTTAACCCGATATGTATCATCTAAAGAGCTTGACCTCCTAGCTACACATCAGTTTGAATCATAGATCTGATTAGCTGGCAGAAAACACTGGGTTTTGGAAAACGCCATGAATCTGATAATCTACTGGAGATAGGGAGAGAAAGTTCTCATAACTTCTTCATACACGGGCTTCTTGAAATCCACCGCCTGCAGAGAAATATATGAGCTGCTGCAACCAAGTGATTATGTACCGAAGCAACATTTTATGTTAAAAACTTACACGATCGACTATCTCCTGAGGAGAAATCCAGGACCATTGTCCAAACTCAGCCTTTTCAGTTCCATCACCCAAAAGATTGACCTCCTCATCATTCCCAGTGAATTTTAACAGAAACCTGATGTTACAAACAAATGATCAGACAGACTGAGACTATTTGAGCACAGCAGAAACATGAGCATCCTACCTATGCACATGAAAACTTGACGTAAAATGCAACTGTGTGTGAATAGAAACATGTGCAAACAGGCATGATAACAATTCCATGCTCACCTTTCACCACTTCGTATGGGACAATTATATTAACATAGAGAACTAAACAAATCTGTCTTTTACGGTTCTTATTTCCAATTTTCGTAGGACTTGGTAAGTAGCTAGTATCCATAACACTAATTTTGTCGTCAAGGGCTTCATTAGGGGTAGCTGTCGGGTTGCTCCGACAGATATCACCAATATGTGTTCTCATTCAGCATAAAATGCCCTTACCAGTCCAATAAAATCTGTACCACTGACAATAACATCAGGGTAAGGACTTTAAAAGAGAGTGCATATCAAGTAATGGCAAATTTTAGGAATAGCCATCGTTTTTGTTGAGTTTTCTAAACATTTCTTGTTAAAATATGTCTATATATTTCTTATCTAGGTGGCCATCAGGTGCCAAAACAGTGCCACCAAATACAATTTGATGTGTGGTATAGATTGTTCTTAAAATTGAGAACGTGCTGGCCACTTGTTAAATGAAACCATATAGCAGAGTGAAAAACGAATCCAACAGCTATCATATCTACTTCTCTGTGCTGCATAGTAATTTATATGAGATCATCAATGTCTCATCTCCACTCTAACCATCAATACGGAAAAACATTGTTCGATAAAGATATGTTCCTACAAACGTAACAGCTGGCAACACATTTAGCCATGTGTCAGTAACAGAAATCGTCAATGCACTACCGACAATAATGATGCATTGCCCTGAACCCCTGGTATAGAACTTAGTGTGCATCTCAGCAATGTTCAAAAGGGCAGATGAAGCATTCAAGTAATACGATATAACAACATTACATAGTTGTGAAGATACAAGGAAGAAGTTGGGTTACCATTTCTGCGCTTGACCCTTCCAGTCTGAACCCCATTGCTGCCTGAGCTTTTCCCTCACCTCTGGTGGGAAGTCATATGTCAACCAATGCGGAGCCTGCAGTAGAGCAGTAGTTAAGCATAACATATAATACACGCCAACTAAAGTACAAACTTTCCCAATAGGATATCAAGCAAGCAGAAGCATAGATGGGTTATCCATCTTCTCTTACAAAGGCCCAGCTAATGTATGAAACTCCACCTTAAAGGTTAATACAGGAACACTGCAGTCGACATTCATTGAACAGAAGCCAAATTTTCTCCCATTTACAAATAAAGCTAGATAATCAGTACTTTTGGAAATATATAATCCCAACAAAAGCATCCAGCAAATAAAGCTGCAATGAGAGTCAAGTTTGTATGGATACCTCAGCAACAATATCAGCTGAGGTAACTCCAGTCTCTTCTCTCAATTCCCTGATGGCAGCATTTCTAGGATCCTCACTTTCATCAATTCCACCCTACAATAATATCACCACAATTTTAACTCTCTGATGTAATCCAAAAATATAACATAGGGATTTTAATCTAAAACTAGATGCCCCCTACACACACAAGCAAGGTGACATGATCAATCAAACTTGTTCCACGTCAAGATTCCTTGATATTTACCAACTAAATCTAACCCATATTCCCAATGCAAAAGCACTGTAGCTTGATTCGCACAAAAATATAAGCTTCGGGTAAGATTACCTCATGAAAATTGCCGTAATACACAAGTTTATCCTTTCCACTACAACACCATGGTAGAATTCCTTACCGTGCATTACATGAAATAACGGTAGTTTTTATACTAGAGTAAATTTCACCACAAACAATGCAGTTATGTAAATGCATATGCAGAAGCTTATACTTTTCATTAGAACGTTCGAGTATGCAGGGTATTTTTATGATTCTACCAATACATGGAACCCCTTCCGTATGTAGAGCAGCAAAGTTTAGTCTTTTTCTCATCAGACAAAATTTCACAACAAGGCACTCAAATTATATGAATGCAAATTCTAAAGTTCATAATTTCCATGACGACACCTGAATTTACAGGACCCCTGTTCTCTATGTCTACTCGCTAGAATTCACCAAGACGGAATGCGCAATAATATTAATCAGAAAATATAAAACCTGTG
The DNA here is from genome assembly GCA_001278415.1 of Ocimum tenuiflorum. NCBI lineage: Eukaryota > Viridiplantae > Streptophyta > Magnoliopsida > Lamiales > Lamiaceae > Ocimum > Ocimum tenuiflorum. Next base: position 1,264 of record AYJT01061724.1, on the reverse strand, counting down.
GCATTTGCCAAGCATCTGGTATATCAAGTCTTGAAGCAGCAAAAATCTAACAAAAAAACACAAGCACGCGTATTATCAACTGCAATCCTAGAGCAACAAAATCAAAATAAAGGATCATAAAAATTGAAAGAGGGCCAACTTTTTTGGAGGGGTTTATGAGACAGATTCCCACATTTCTTCTGTAACCTTCCGGTGGAGTATCCATGGATGATGAGAGGGATAGGGCAGAAAATCTGGAGATTCTTGGAGGGCAATTACGGAAGAGAGGTGAAGCTTTATTTATACGCTGAAATGGAGAGATGAAAGATCGGCATAAAGCCATCGTCACGGTGGCGCGTGGATTCCGTTGCTGTTGGTCCAAATGTTGCTGCCCGCGTAGCTATTATCATGAAATCCCTGATTTGTCCCTTCGGAGTTTCCTTATTAATCAGCTTATTTTATTCTTTTTATTTGTTTACGTAATTTCATCTTCATTTATGTGGAAAAACAAAGGATCAACACATGACATTAGTGTTCACGAATTATTAACATATATATTAATCAAATGAGATTATTTATTACAAAAAATTTTAATTAAAAGAATGATTTTTTTTTCATTAATTTGTATATTTGTTAATAATTTACATAATATAATATCAATATATAACATTCGAATTCTCACGAAATTTTTTTTTTTATGGTTTTCCAATCAATGTAACCTCATTCAATAGTTGTGGATAATCGAATTAGGAAAACGGTGACAACCACGATTAAATTGTAAAGCTAAACGACCTTCCAATAAGCTAATTTTTAATATTCCGTATAATTGAATAATAATAAGAAGAAGAGCTGCGCAATAGAAAAAAAAGTAGATATTAAAGCTTTCAGAACATGAATTATTAGTTTATGAACTTTATTAAGGAGAGCCGAGTTCAGATGTCAATTTCAATTGCAGATTCCAGCGTATTTATTTTATATTTCATTGTACAGCCACTCATTACTTTATTATTATGTTAGGTGTATGGATAATTGTTGGAATTCGTGACCCCGAGGGGTTGTGTAGAAAATTTCAATGGCCAATATATTTAATTTTTAAGAAATTAAATAGCGTAGTGACAATCTACGTTCCAAGTAGATGAACGTGGTATATTTATTTTCTCAAATCCGAATTCCGGTGAGTTAGAAATAATTGTTCAAAGTTGGTCACTTGGTATAGTAAATTATAGTAACACATTTAATGTGTTTAATTGTCTCACATTGGTTAATTAAACTAAGTTGGAAGGGC
>AYJT01061720.1:0-16008 GCA_001278415.1 Ocimum tenuiflorum | reverse complement strand
TGAATTAATTTTATCTCCAACAATAGCCCCTTTATTTCTCGACAGGGCATGCGTTGTCATAATCGAGGAATAAACAATTTGGGTCGCGACAGTTCTACGCGCGATCCCTTCCCTCCTGGGTTCTTCGCTTTGGCGTTCAGATTTTTTTCGATTGTGGGTTAGTTGAGTTTCCTCGATCTTTTTGGATCGTCATTTTTGGCTTTGAGCTTGAGGGGAGTCCCGGGTGTCGTTGGACCTATGTTTTATCTTCGGGTTCGAAGCGAGCCTCGGATGTTGTCCGACTCGTGTTTTATCTTTAGGCTCGAGGCGAAGCCCTGGGTGTTGTCTGACCCGTGTTTAACTTCAGGCTTGAGGCAAGCCCCGGGTGTTGTCAGACCCGTCGTTTAACTCTAGGCTCAAGGCGAGCACTGGGTGTTATCCAACCCGTGTTTTGTCTTCGGGCTCGAGGTGAGCCCCGGGTGTTGTCCGACCTGCATTTAACTACGGGCTTGAGGCAAGCCCTAGGTGTGGTCAGATCCATCGTTTAACTTTGGGTTCGAGGCGAGCCCCGGGTGTTATCAGACCCGTGTTTTAAATTCTAGTAATGGGGATACTTTTATGATCCCAAGGTTCGAGGTTTGTTGACCTCAATGGTCGGTTCAAAGACTTTTTCATTTCGAGCCCCGGAGCCCTTTTCTCACTCCGATTTTGAGGTACTTTTCTGACCTCTGATGGTCGGTTTCGAAAACTTTTTGCTTTGAACCCTGGAGCCCTTTTTTTACTCCGACTTTGAGGTACTTTTTCAACCTCTGATGGTCTGTTTGAAGAATTTTTTGCTTTGAACCCCGAAGCCTTTTTTTTACTCTGGCTTTGAGGTACTTTTTTTACCTCTGATGGTCGGTTCGAAGACTTTTTTGCTTCGAACCCTAGATCCTATTTTTCACTCCGGCTTTGAGGTATTTTATCGACCTTTGATGGTCGGTTCGAAGAATTTTTTATTTTGGACCCTGGAGCCCTTCTTTCATTCCAGCTTTGAGGTACTTTTTTGACCTCTGATGGTCGTTTTGAAGACTTTTGGCTTTGAACCCCGGAGACCTTTTTCACTTTGGGTTTGAGGTACTTTTTTGACCTCTGATGGTCGGTTCGAAGACTTTTTTGCTTTGACCCCGGAGCCCTTTTTTTACTCCAGCTTTGAGGTACTTTTTTCGACCACTGATTGATGGGTTTGTTTACCCGTTGTCTTAGACATTTGGAAAGATTCTAAAAATTCCTTTGCTTTTGGCATCGTGAGCCTCAAGGAGAGGGATCACGTTCGAGCCCCAACACCCTTCTGCTAGTGAAGATTGTGGGGGTCAGCAAGATTCTCCTCAATAGTGATGGAGAAGTCAGAGTCCTACATCACCGACCACTTGGCGTGTCTATGCTTGCCAGCTCCAGTGCATAAAGGTGAAGTCTTGAGGACCGGGCTCGAGGTTCTCCACAAATAGCTTGTGGAAAAGATGGTTGAGACTTTCGACAAGCGAGCACAAAGCCCATCGCACTTCTAATTATTATATCTGATTCAGGCATGCAAGAAGGTATAGGACCTCAAGCAAGGTCATCCTCGTGGTGCTACGAAGCTTGAGCTGAGGCGCCCGTGGCAGCTTTACCCTGTCCACGATGCCATCATCAATGGTGTTTATAACAGGGCGAAGTTGTGGTTCAAGAAGCTCGATCGTTCTTTCGACCTCAGCGTGTTCGATCGGGTTTTGGAGTTGGCAAAGTCTCGGTCCGCCTGATTTTAAACGCAGTTCTTTTCATTAATAATATTGACCTTTGGATTTTTTATGCTGCCCATCTTTTCTTTCTCCCTTTGTTTTATACTTAGTTAGACAACGTGTCAACCTGCGGTTCTATCATGTTCGATCGTTGAGGTAAGAGTCTCACCTTCGTTATTTGAGATCTCGTACATTGTGGGCTTCTCGAGATGCGACTCTTTGGGTTTCGAGATATGCATCGTCTTCTTCCCATTTGAGTTGGGCATGTGCGAGTGCAAGTTCTTCCTCAACTAATGTCCACGTGGTTTTAGTCAGCTCTTTGTAAAGGTCAGAATACCTTTTTTTGAAACGCGAAGATCTGTATTTTTTTCGGGCAAAACGAGACATTGATCTTCTCGTGATTAAATCTTTTCATGTAACTTCAGAGTGGTTCTTTCGATACTTGGACGATGGCGTATAGGTTGTCAGGTCATTTTTCAACGACCTTACTGCTGGCGAAGTAATTGGCAAATTGGCGGTGTAGCTTGGCAAAAGAATCAATCGACCCTTTGGGGAGCTGAATGAACCATTGTAGAGTAGGTCCGACTAATGTGGTCCTAAACCACTTGCACATGCAAGCCTCTTTCATTTCTCTCGAGGTGCTAAGCATCAGCATATGCTGCTTGTAGAGCTTGATTTGGTGGTCAAGGTCTATAGTCCTATCATATTGGGTCATTCGAGGGGGCACAAACTTTTGTGGGAGCGGGATGGCATCTAGTTTTCTTGTGAAGGGGGTGTCGACGAAGCTCCCTCGGGCGATCTGTCTAGATGGAGGCATCATTCCTGGGAGATGAGCAAATCGTCCCTCGATGCTTTTGAGACGTTCCATTATGTCATTGTGGGTATCCTTGGATGATCGCTCGTCATGCGATCCATATCGACAGTCTTCGGTCCGTGAGTTTGGTTGAGTAGGGGGTGTCCGCGAATCACATCCGTCGCGAGGAACGCATGAGTTGGATTTTCGATTCGTTCACGGATTTTCCTTTCGCCTGGTACGAGACTGACTTGCTTCATTAGGGGAACCCCTCAGTCGTCCCATCGGCTTCTCCGTCATCGGCAACCATGTCAAGGTCATTAATGAGATCCCTGGTCGTATCACGGTGCGACTTTTTAAATTTAAAAGTCGGGTGATTGCTTCCTTTTTCGGTCCCAGACGGACCAACATTGCGAGATTCAATGATAGATTCCATAATCAACCTCAGCCTTTGACTTTCCTTTTCCAGAACTTTGAGTTCTTCCTCGTGCTTCAGGCGGTACTCAGCCAGTTTGGCATTTACGATGGCCGCTACTGCTTCCATTAGCAAGTGTGAGTGTTGAGATGCTTCACTCATTGCCATCTTATCGGAAAGTTCACATAGACAGTGTCAATTGTTGAGGTTCGATTTTTCGTAACAGAGAAAGAACTTCTCGTGGATGAACGCGAAGCCAAAGTTTGGAAACAGATTGAATATGCTGATAACTATCAATTATTGAGGTTCAATTTTTTGTAATAGAGAAAGAGCTTCTCGTGGATGATCGCGAAGCAAAAGTTTGGAAACAGATTGAATATACTGATAACTGTAATGCTAAAAATGTGAAGCGGATATGATTCGTAGTAGGGATAGAGTGTAATGCTAAAAATGAAGTATTATTTACTATGATTGATCATCTTTACATCGTACACAAGACTCCTATTTATACAGGGAGGTGACAGTTATTATGCTATAAACATGGGTAGTGGTTATGCGGGCGTGTGCTGGTAACCGCTCCCACGATCTTAGCATGGTCTAAGTAGTGGGTGTGTGGAGTTGATCTCCCCCTGTCTGGGACCTTGAGGCTCGACCCATCCGGTGATGGACCTCGAGGTTTGATCGGATTCAAGGTTCATGCCTCAATCCTTAGGCGTTGGACCTAGACTTGTGCAAATTCATGGGATCTTGTGATGGGCCTAAGGATGTCTTGGGCCTGGAAAGCTTGTAGAAGAATTGAATTAATTTTATCCCCAACAATACTAAAATTAAATGATTTGATTTGTTTTGCCGGACTGTGAGAATGGACAAAAATATGGGTTTTATTTGAATTATTTAATCATTACACTGCTACAAATTTAGCCTGTACTAACAAGATTTTTGATTGTTAAATGTAATATATGCTAACATTTACTGCTGTGCTGACACTATTTTATATCGTTGTCTCATGTAGTGTCACTATAGGTTGGAATTTAATAACTACAATACATGGTGTCATGATACACTAACAACTTATGGCGGCTCAACCATTGGGATAATATTCAATAACATTAAATGATGTCACGATAATTCTATCATTTCTCATAGTTAGAACTGTTGGATAAATTATCTATGATGACAAATTTTACCATTATTAAATATCATTTTGTTAACATATCTACACATTAGGAAAATTATCTACTGTAACAAGCATTGTAGTAGTGTTATACATCACTAAAACATAAGCAAAAATTGTATTAGTATTATACAATACGAAAATGAAGTAAAATACAATGATTGAATTTATTTGGATAATTGGGAAGAATGAGATCGGAGATGATGAGAATATAATTTATATGTGAATTTTTATTAATTATATATTACTAAAATACCCTAAATTGAAATTTAGTAATCTTATTTGCTTAGACTATGGATAAAGAGTGCAATCGTCATCCCAGTGAGAATGGATGAAAAATATTAATTTTATTTTAATTTTATAAGTATTATAAATTTTTAAATTAAATTAAAATTAAAATATAATATTTTTGGCTATGGGGTGGAACGGGATCTGAATGGAAACAGAGGAAATCATGATTCATGAGTTTTATAAATATATTAAAATTATTATTCTGCTATGGGGAAGGTAGAAGGTGGCAGAGAGAAGACGAGGATGAGAACAAATGAGAATATTACTTATATTTAAATTGTTTATTAATTATAAAGTAGTTAATATATGAAAATTAAGTAATATAATATTTTAGTTGATGTGGAATGTAGGGATCTAATTGGAAAATGATGAGGATAAAACTTTTATTTGAATTATTTATTAATAAAAAAAGACAATGATAAGTTATGTATTTTAAAATTATTTTACTAATGTTATTATCATAGACAAATCACTCTTAGCCAAAATTTTAGAAAAATTACAACTAATTTAATGATTTTCGGTGTATGGAAACTCAAGGTCTTTAATATATTACATGTATAAAAAATATCTTATTTAATAACTTAAGAGTTTGTTTTTCAACATTTTGTGTTCCAAAATTTCAAAGGGTTAGCATCCTAAAAGAGATACAATTACTTGTGAACAAGAAACTTATGGAAAATATTGAAATGTAGGATTTAGAAAGGTAATACTATTATTGAGAATCTTAATCATCATAATATATCGTATTACTCTAAAAAAATCGAAGATCTAAAAGAGCATGATTCACAAATACCTCCTAACATTCCTAAAACTATTTATCTTAAATATAATTAAGCTATATAAGCTAATTATTGGGTTTGTTATAGAATATATTTTTATATAATTAATTAATATTATGTTCACATAAATTTTACATAAGCAATAAATATATTTATTCAGTAATAATTATTAATAACTTTGCTTAAATTTTGAACATTGCGCAGGTAGCGAGTTAGTTTGTAATTAAATTAGTACATGGTAGGGTTTGAATAATAGATTTCATAAATTATAATTGTGAAATAATGTTAAAATTAAATTAGTTGTAACGTGTGAATTGTGAACCTTTTTTAGTGTAATTTATTTATTTATTCTAAAACAATTATATGTAGAGAGAGATATAGAATATCGAAAATTATTCCGAAAGAGTTTCTATGGGTGGCAAAGTAGATTATTCTACTTAAAGGTATATAAGAAGATAACGAATAATGTTGATATTTTATTTAATTAAACGAAAAAAAATCTAATCTAATTTAGTTTAGTATATAGCAAAACCTACCTTAAGATTAGTTCTCGGCCTAGGAAGTCTCGTTAGGTTGTCATTCCTTGAACTCTAGCTTTTTGTTCGCTTTCGTGAATAAATGCGAGTGAGGACACCTGTCAATTAATTTTATCTTATAGTTCGTAAAACACACGTAGCTTTAAGATCTTACATTGTTATACTATTTATTCATTAGGGTTCATTTAATTGCACGAGTTGCCATGTGCATTGTATAGAATCCTTTTTCTGAAAAATACGAAATGTATTTTTACGGAAAAAAATGTAAATAAATGGAGTTTTAAATTTCATTTCATGTACGAGATGATCTCGGCCATTTTGGACTTACTTTTGAGTCTTTCTAACCTACTTTGTCGTATCATGAACGACACCTAGTGATAACGTTGACTCGTGTACCAACGTTTATTTATTTGATTGACACCCGTTTTTTTTTCCTTGGGTGGGTGGATGGGAAGAAAAGATTCTATGACTAATTCACATGTTATTCAAGACGCAGATCAGAAGTTTGGAATATCCAGTTATGAATTTTTCTTGCCCATATTTTCAACCCAACTAGAAGTGTTTAATTTGAATTCAGTTACAGACACGTTAATTGAATACGACACATTAATTTATAGTATATTATTTCTATACTTTAACATTTTTCATTTTATACTTTTTAAGTAATAAAAATTCTCCATCCCGTGCATTTTGGAGATATCGTGTATTATTTTGTACAAGACATGTGGAACATGTTATAAAAATACAACCTAAAGCTAAAATACAAAGGAAAGGAAATGAAAGAAAAATGCAAACAAATGTTGCAAGTCAAGTCGAGGATAGTTAAGGGTGTTGAGACGGCACAAAAAGATATTTAGCTATCACATGTATCAATTCATGCATTTGATTATAGTTTGGATGATAAGATTTTTCGATGTGTTTATGAATAAATATGAAGCATGACTACAGATGTAATCCCAAACAATCTCAAGTTGTTGCGCACACAATCTAATATAGATTCTACAATTCTAACAAATCAAATCTCAATCAAAAAATCACCATGATTACAGATGGGCCGAAGTTACGATATAAGCTTAAATCACTTACTACTTATATCAAGACTCGACCATGATTACAAATGAACCCGAACCTCAATTAACTGTATCGAATTGAAAGTTTGTTGCACCAAGTACCTAAAACCAACAATCTAAATAATAGAATAATAGGAGATGTAGAATTATTGAATAGAGAAATATATGATAGAAATACATATAATATTAAAAGAGTTATAAATATTTTAACTTTAAACACGGAAGCCTGCTTATCATGTATATACGTGTGTGTCTATCAGCTTATAAATGGAGGGGTAGAAAACTGAGCACCTCCAAATCTCCATAAAAAATGAAGCTCGTCAAAGTTAGCAAGAAGTTGATAAAACCACAAACTCCAACTCCCCCAGACCTCAAGCATTACCCCTTGTCATTCCTAGACAAGCTCATGGTGCCTGCACAATTTTCTCTAATTCTATTTCATGAATCGAAACCCGAAAACAACACCAACTTGTTAGGATCCCTTTCCAAAATCCTTGTTCAGTTCTACCCTCTTGCTGGAAGATACACCATGAATGATCACTTCGTCGATTGCAGTGATCAGGGCGTCGTATTTGTCGAAGCAGAAGCTCTGGACATAAATCTCATCGACCTCGTTGCAAAACCTCAAGCCGAGCATCTCACCCTTCTCCTTCCAAATCAATGTTTTCTAGCCGACCCTCCCAACCCAATCCTCTCGATCCAGACAACTAATCTCCCGACCGGTGGGATGGCGATCGCCTTCGTCGTTTCCCACTATGTCATGGACGCATCGTCGCTCGCGACGTTCATTTCGGCTTGGTCCGAAGCCGTTAGCTCAGATGGAAAGACCGGATTAACCCCGTCTTTCCATCTTTCATCGTTGCTTCCGCACAAGGATCATAATTTTCAATTCAACATGCAACCGGAGGACAAAAGGGTCATTGTCAAAAAGTTTTGTTTCCACAAAGCGGCTATATCGAGCCTGAGATGGAAATTAAGACAAGTTGGTAAAGAAACGGGGAAGAGATCTTCTACACCCATTCTCACTCTCAGTTCTATTATTATAAGTTTTTTACTCAATATTTCATCTTGTAGATAATGATTTTTAGTATTTAATTTTCAATTTTTATTTAATACTTGATTAAGTTGATTAAATTCAGTCATTTTTTAAAAATTTATATTTTTATTACGTAATATTGATTAATATTTTATAGCAACTATCATTAAACTAATATAATTGATTTTGGAGTAGGGAGTGAAGCACCGTTAGAGACTAGAAGAGTCTCCCGAGTACGTATTGTGTGTGCAGTTATAGCCAAAACCCTTATCGGCCTCGACCGCGCGAAACATGGCAAAGCCAGAGATTTCGTGATTTCTTTAGCAGTTAACTTACGGGAGAGAACCATCCCAACTCAGCCGAAGCATGCTTGTGGGAATTTTTCGGTCCCTTCGCTCACGCCACGTGTAACTTTATCCGAAGATAAGGGGATTGAGATAGGGGAGTTGGTTGATATAATAGGCGACTCTATAACAGAGACTATAGATGATTACGTAGAATTACTGTCTCCTTACAGAGATGGGTGTGATATCATTATTAACTCGTACAGGAATCTGATGAGAGAAATTGGGGATCGTGATACGAATACTATGGTGTTCAGTGATTGGAGTAAGTTTGGATTCTACGAAGCTGATTTCGGGTGGGGAAAGCCGGTTTGGACGAGCATTGGACCGCTTCGGCCATTGATCAATACGACCATGCTCATGAACACCAAGGATGGTGAAGGGATTGAGGCATGGGTGCATTTAGATCAAGATGACATGCGTCATTTTGAAGAAGATGAGGGTATCAGAGTACTTACATCCCAGAAAAATTAAACATAGTGAAAAAATTTCAACTGTGTATTTTATTGATTTCACGACTCAGATTCATTCTTATTTCTCATGGAAGAATCTTTTCTCATATGATCTACTCCCTATATATATATATATTGGGTGTTGTAGGAGGGGAAGTGGGTATCAAAATCTAGACCTTTTATCGAGACTCTTTATGCATTAGAGCCCATCAGGAGAACATGAAAGTGATGTATTATATTATGGTGGGTTAATTAAATTGGTTTCCTATGTCATCAATCAACATCCATTTGTTTTGAGTGAAAAACCAATACTGTTAAAGGCGAGTCACATCACGCTCTTTCCCTTTTTATTATTATTATTATTATTATTATTATTATTATTTTGGAGTGAAAGTCTCTTTCCCATTTCACTTCTCTAAATTACAAATTCAGCCTCAACATTTAATGGATATATACTGAGATTGATTTTTTTATTGAGAGATACTGAATGAATCTTTTTACGTACGTGCATTATGACCAAGAATTACATGTGAACCTCATTTACTGACTTAAACATCCACAAAATAAAAATATATGTTAACTCATGCTAATATTCAACATTATTTATGAAAACTGTGAGTGGGATTTAGGTGACATTTGATTTAATGGTCGAAAATGATTATGAATATGCATTTGATATAGAGGGAAAAGATTGAATTTGGACATGAAACACATCATATTAAAACTATTTGACTAATTCCCAAATATTAGGGAATTAATCGCAAAAAATCATTCCAAAGTCACCAATCAAATAATGTATTTCAGTAACATTTCATTCCTTCATTTCAAAACACAAAAACCAAATGCCACCTATCTGTACCTATTATAATGTGAATAATTTTTAAAATAATCACTTTTGTTAAACCAAAAGCAAAAATAGCCACTTCTTATATTTACATTCACAAAATAGCCAGTTTTGAGTGATTTTCCAATTTTACCTAGAAAAAGCTGGTTTCAATGATTGGAAAGTGACTTTTGAGGAAGAACATACGATTTAGCCGATTTATTTTTATTTAATTAAAGTAACCAGTGAAACCGACTAAACCGCAATGTTTTAGCCGGTTTCGCCGGATAGTTTTTTTAACTTTTAAAATCTAGAATTTTATTATTATATATTAATTATTATTAAGAATTTAATTATGTTGTTAAATAAAGATGATACCTAAATCCTCATTTTTATTAATATTTAATTTTATTATATACTATTATTAAAATAAATTTGACTATTTATTAATTAATATAAATTATAATTTATTAAATACAGTCATGAATTGTCGGAAGAAAAAATATATATTCTATGATTATCAAATGCAATCACGAATTTTGGGTTTATTTGACGATTTTATTTAATCTGTTTCGTCCAATTTGGGTATATTCACTGAATTGAAAGTGGTATTGCTAGTTGTCGATCAACAGCTTGATCTGGTTTAGGCGGTATTGGCTAACATGGGTGGCACCGTTTGTCTGCTTGTATCGAAGATCATTGTCGACCACCACGCGACATCTACGACCACCGTAACACATTGATCTTCAAGCCCTCAAGGAAAAATTAATTGCGTAATAGACAAAAGATTTAGATTAGCGTACTATGCAATAGTGATATAAATTATTATGTTGTTTAAAAACATACCGTCCTGGCCCCATAGCAATCCGGACACTTTGGATCGTTGGTTCCGAGCATAAATGCTAGGACTTGTGTGGAAGTTTCAAAGTCCATATCGTATCTCAACCACCTCTTCGATTGTTTATGTACGTTCATAATTTTTCACAACACAATAAAAAAGATTAATTGAATTATTCGACAAATTTTGTGATATAAAATTTTGTTATATACTTACAAAGAATTGGGGTGACACTAGTCGTACAAAATTAGGCTGCGGATGGAACTTCAAAACCTTGGGGTGTTTACCCATCAATTTCTGTTGCAAAATAGACATGTACCGATCCATCATTTCAAGGTCTAGCGGTGTTCTCATGCTTTCGACGGACTTAAAAAAGTCGTGATTGTATCTATGGTCGTCCATCCATGACTGTTGCTCCGGTGGATCAATACTTCGGACATATTCGAAGTATCTCTTAGATACCCCTTTACTTTTTTAATCCCAATCCACGTATCCCTGGCATCGACCCCAATCGTCGACCCTCTTGATTAAAAAAAAAATGCAAATTTTCAGTGAATTGTAATTATATAATTTATTTTTAGTCTTTTACTAGAAGCTATCTTACCTATTCGTTCTCAGCAACCATGGGCTCATTGATGTCGTTGCCTACACTGCGTCTGAAAGGTCCAGGTCACTCCATAAATCCATTGTGTTTGTCATCATTAGACACACTATGTTGCCTCACACCAGACACATCAGCGACATTTCCACATGACAATGACGGTCGGACCCCCTCGGTTGTTTTGGCAACCAAAATAAGCATTCAATTTTCGGACTATCTTCTCATCCCAGAGGTAATCCCACATGTTAAGCACAGTTTCCTTATTTTTTTTAAAATTTTTTTTCTTTGTTTTTTCTGTTTTTGCTCTCCCCTTGCTCGATCTTGTTCGCAACCAGAGGACGATGATGTCGGGTGTAACATCCCAAATTTTATTCCGTTACATTAAATGTAAAACCGGGTATGCATTAAGAAAATCCAAAATTTTATTTCATCTCACATTGTATAGTGTCTTCTTAATAGGAAACTAAACAAAGATTTTGAAGGTGGTTTCAGAATACAAATTGGATAATTATAACTCAAGATATTATGATTTTAAGTTTATCGGTTAATGCTGAGAGATGACGTCACGAAAAATTATAAATCCCTTGGACTTCTTTGGATTAAATCCAAGTTTATGGCGGTGAGCATTTCTATTTTGCCAACTTGACTCAGAATTTTTGAGTACTTTGTTGACTAGTAGAGCGCCTCCAGTCAGATCCTCTTGAACTGCGTTGTCTCCAGCTATCTTTTGCATAACTAGGAGGTCTCCAGTTAGATTTCCCTGAACTGGGGTGATGAGGAGCTGGTGCCTTGGGTGACTGAGGTTTCCTCAACTGTCTAGCCTTTGGAAGGGCAGCTGACTTTCCAATCAGCTAGACCTTTTTCAGCTGAACAGTTTTGGAAACTGCAGCTGGCCTAGAAAGTTGGCCAGTTTGTGTTGCAGCTGGCTGAAATACAATTTCTCCTTGCCTTTGTTAATGCAAGAATTATTTTTGTCATTCAAGGTGAATGGATCACGACATAATTCATTCTTTTCAGTGCATGATTTTTGGATGCTATGGAGATGTTCTAAGTCTCTCAAGCTTTTGTTAAAAGATGAAAGTATTTTTCTTTCCTCGAGGTTTTCAGCTCTGCTGCCTATTTTTCAAAGTCTAGTTTTGATAGCTGAGTTTTCTTCTCTAATTTTCTCATTAACTGCCACAAACAATTGAGTTTTTTCAAGTTCAGCAGTCAGTTTTGAAACTTGTTCTTTCAAAGATATATTTTTATTTGAAATATTTTATTGTAACATGCACCTGTAATGAATATCTTTTGAAATAGACTCAAGTGAGAGATCCTCAGAGTCCGAATGACATGACTCTAAGCCCTTGTTTTCGTGTTCAGCTAGATGCAAAGCTTGGGGAGTTTTAATTACCTCATCCTCAGCTGAGGCAACCTCGGTGTCATCCAACCGGATGTCAGCTATGAAAGCAACAAGAGGCTCATCATCATCAAAGCTAGCTGCTGACTTTGAATCTACCTCCTTATCGTAGGCAATGTCTAACATTTCTGTTCTTGTTACCATGGCTTGTGCGTATGTCTTGGACACCCTCTTCTGGAAGCTCTTCTTCAGCTTCGCTCTTTCCTCTTCTCCTAACTGAGGACAATCAAATTTAAGATGGTTAAAAGAATTACATTGGAAACATGTACGTTGCTGCCTCCTTGAGAACTAAGGCTTTTCGGACTTCTTTTCTTCTTGAGTAGCTGCCTGAGCTCTGCTATTTGCTTTCCCCAGTTTCCTTGTGAGGATCCACATCTGCTCCTCAAGATCTTGGACAGAAGCAGCTTGAGACTTCTCAGCTGACATTGAGGATTTGTGAGTTGGCATTGAGGATGGAAAGGATTTACACGATGGGCTTGCGCGGGGAAAACGTCCTCCAGCTTTGGCTGCTGGGTTGACTTCATTGGTTCATGCTCATTAAAACGAGCTAGGTCAAACTCATGTGCTCGCAAGGAGGTGAACACATTTTTAGTCGGCATCTTCGATAGATCTCTCTCCTTAAGAGCAGTCACTTTGACGAACCACTCATCTCTTGGCATCCTAACCATGATCTTTGCATTGAGCTCCGCAACTAGGTAGGTTTTTCCCAAGGCTGTGAGCTCGTTGACGATGGAATTGAAGCGCACCTCCATCTGTACAATAGTTTCTGTAGTCAGCTTAGCAAAAGATTCTTACTTATCAATGCAAATCTGGAGTTTGTTCCGAGTGATCTGCTCTAATTCTTTACAGAGCTCCTCAAGAAAATCCCAGATTTCCTTGACTGAGTTGAAATGAGCGATATTATTCATTCGATCCTCATCGAGGGTTGAAAAAAGGATATCTTGACCCAGATATTCCAGTTGGTGACAACGCTTATCCTCGGTTATCCACTCTGCGTGTGGCTTTTCAATGTATTCCGATTGGCTGTTGTTTCCAGGTGTGGTATTGGTCTTCATGATCTTTATCGGTCCTTCAGAAATGATTTCCCACATGTCCCCATGCGGGCTGAGAAAATGAGCTTTAATGCACCTTTTTCAGCTGGTGTAGTTTTCTACCGAAAACTTTGGCAATCTGCTGGTTGACGCCATGACCTTCTCTTTCTAGGGTAGAGATCTTACTCGCAACAAGGTAAGGAAATGGATCTGGTCCAGAGTGACTCAAAAACAGTTCATCTTTTGGATCAACTGCTCTGATACCACTTATTGGTCCCAAATCAGAGGTATATGCTTTTGCGGAAGCGTTAGTAATTTAAACAGTTGCAGTAATAATGAGCCCAAATTTTAATCTTAGCTGACTTGTTGACCAAGTCAGCTGGGTCAAAGAAATGTGTTTGTCTATCGAGTAGATTTTAGGTTCGTTAACAGTTATACTCCAACTACTATATGGTAGCTGGGTTCCAAACACTTAGACAAATATTCAAATCAAAGTAATAAATGACACAGGATATTATAGAGGTTTGGATTTGAACAATCTTACATCCTTTCTTCCTTCACAAGAAGGAAATCCACTAATTTCTTTTGTACACGGTGTTTGAATATGGGTTACAATTAAGACTCTTCTGAAACGGAGAATCTCTTCTATCCTCGGTTGCAGGCACGACTAATCTTCGAAGCTTTACCGAAATTTGCTTCTTAGGCTTCTTGATCTGCAGGTGAAGATTTGAGTTTTCTTTAGGAACTTGGATCGAGTTTGGTGTTGTTCTTAGATAAAAAATATCTAAGAAGGTCTCGGTATTCTCAGCTGAAAGCTTTGAATCATCGAAATGGTCTTGAGTTAGAGTACTCGAAAAGACTTGAGAGCTTAGAGAGAATTAGATCGCAGACAATGGCTTAAGATAAGTAGCTTGTGTAACTTCTTCTTGTTTCGACTCCTCTATTTATAGGTGACAAATTTGAATAGTATCTGTTGTCTCACAACGGACAAATCCTTCAAAATCGGCATCTGAAAATAGTGTCGTTGTTGTATTTGCATTAGGCTTTTATCAACTCTTTATCCGGAGGATAATCGGCTGACGTTATCATCCGCTGTATAATAACCGAGGCTGACTACCTTTTTAAGGTACAATTTGATAGGTCAGCTCTGCAACATGTTTTGTTACTTCTGACATTTTTCTTTTGAATCTCAGTTGCACTAGAGACAATTGGGCTTTAAAGTTGACTGAGAACTAACTTAGTTCTATCGACCTTTTCTCCGAAGTGACAGTTAGTTGATCTAGATGTCAGCTTTGAAGTCTTCTTGTCTCTCTTTTTCTCAGTTGGTGAGTACATGAAGAACTGTCAACTGTGTTTATCACTACTGATTGATCAGTTGGTCTTTAAACTCTCAACTGAAGGAGTCAGCAGTGGTTTCTCTCAGTTGTGTGGACACAGTTGTAGTCTGCACTTAGAACTTGATCTATATTTACTTTAGGTCTTGAATTCTTCCAACTCCAGCTCTCTATGAACCTAAGCTATTACAAATTCAATCATATACAGATTACAATTTAAGATCAGTTCTATTATATTTTACATGGTTTCTGACATCATCACAACATTCCAATTCTTAACAGGACCTGAAAGATGATTTATCTGTTGATTCAGGACTCGAAAGATCGATTATCAATCCAGGACTCGAAAGATCGTCAAGATTCTCAATTTAGAATCCAAAAGATCGCAAGATTCTCAATTCAAGACCTTCATACTTAATGTATTAGTAAGTCATCCAGCTAAAGATGATATGACCGTTACATATTCACGCCATCCTCATAATTAAATTAAATTAAAAAATCAGCATTAAATTTATAAAATTACAGTCACAATTCTCTCACAAAGTCATAAAATTTCACTTGTTGCTTCCTCTTCTTCTTTACGGTACGTAGTTTCTTACCCAAAATTTTACCTTTTTGTCTTTACAATTCAATTACAATCATTTTTTCACAGTATATAATGGTCACGTCATCTTTCGTTAGATGACTTACTAACACCGTTATAGTGCTTATATATATGGAGGAGGATATAACGAAACACGAGAGTTTATAATTAATCTTTAGATTTTATACTCCCTAATGGTGCTTCACTTTCCATTCTACAATCAAACATATTAATATTATGATATAATACACTCTACTTAATATTTACAAACAAAAATCTGAATTTTAAAAATCTCAATATATAACTATGAATGAAACGACTTTAATAATGAATATTAACTAAAAATTAAATACTAAATTTGTTATATACTAAAATTTGGTGGAGTAAAAAAATCCCGTTTTACTTGTAAAATTATCCTGAGTTATAATAAATTAAAATTTTATAAAAGAATTTATAAAAATTATAAAATTTTGGAAAAAGGGTGGAGTAGATGATCTATAAATGCTAAAAATAAGAAATGCATTATTTTTCCCGTTTCATTTCCATATTAACCACTACATTTGTTTATTACATAGAATGAATAATAACTCGTATTATTTATCTAAAATTCTTCCTACAAATTCTAAGTATCTCCGCTACTGCCTCATTCATCTCTTTTATCTCATTCATTCTTATCTTCTTACTCAAAATTTTAGCTCTACTCCTCACTTGCTCACAAAACGTCTCCTCTCTCATCACCTTCTTTATTGCCTTGGCCACATCCTCTCCCACAT
>AYJT01061719.1:0-15749 GCA_001278415.1 Ocimum tenuiflorum | reverse complement strand
TGCTCGATCAGATGGACCGTGGGCAACTCACGGTCACCCTCAAGTTGGTAGCGAACATCTGCTTCATAATTGGCAGCGATGTCATGGCGTCGAAGCGGCATGTCAGGAGGAGTTCCGTGGATCACGTAGCCCCGAGTGATCGATTTAGGGCTTTGATCGATGACGCTGAGAATACTATCCAATTTGACCCTTAGTCTATCACTCACCTCTGGCCGTCTAATCTCTGCAGGAACAAAAAGGAATGTCAGAACCCAAACAAAGAACTCCAAATAAAGAAAGCATACACAGAAAGAGGCAAACATACTCAGAGAAGTCCCGAACGTGCTAGGTACCTCCCACTCACCCTCTAGAGAGGGGACGAAAACAAAGTGGCGCTTCCAGTGGCCCTGATAAGGCGTGATGCCAAGTATAATCGGACGTTGGGGTAAGGATTAAGGTAATAATAACTCTTGTTCGGTACCTGAACGAGTTGGTAAAAATAAAAAACGTCCGAAAGGACGGGGTTCCTAAGTCCATTTTCCCATAAAGTATTTGCATTCATACTAAATATCACCACCCCAAAGGCGAAAGTTGAATATGGGCTAGTCTAAGGCTCTTAAAAAACCTAATGAAAAAAGGAGTAAGGGGAATCCTTGCCCCCTCATCCATACAGTCAAGACTGTATCCAAAATAGCTGAGCGGAGGACGGTGACACTGATCCTTTGGCCCAGGAATGAGGACGGGGTGGTTGGGTGGTAACTGGCATCGACTAAGGAGAGACGATACCTCGTGAGAGTCCACCTTGGACCTTGCCTGGAGTATCGTCCCCCATAATTCGCCCTCTGCGTGGCTGTTACTTTTGTATTTCCACCCAGGTTTCGTAATAATGTCGGAATCCATGGTGATAAGAGTATCCGATGAGGATACAGGATTGAGGCGAGAAGTGGAAGCCATTGGTGGACAAGAAAAGGATAGCAAACCTGAAAAGGGAGAATAATGGAAAAGGGAGAGGAGCAGAAGGCGGCGAGATTCCGGTAGAAAGGTAAAGAAAGGGAATTTGAAATTAGGGATTTCCCCTTACCCGTTATTCAATTTATACGCGCTCAGAATCTGAAGCGTTTTTTTGCGAAACGACGTCGTTCTAGATACGTAAGCAATTTGTGCAGGTACATTTAAAATTTCTTACAAGTGTAAAACTCGAACTCCGTACAAATTGTTTGTGTCTGGCTTCGAGACACTTGAGGCTAGATAATCCCTCGAGGTCTTAGTTGTGTTTGCAGGTACTCGGGGCTAGCAATCCACCCCAGTTGGATTCCTATAATTTGAACCCTCAAATATCTGTGCGCTCGAAAACTGACGACAACCTTGCAACCGACGCACCATGCCCATTGTACCAATCCTTGACTTACACACGCGACAGTATCCGCTTCATCCAAGGGGTTTCTAATTCATAACTCGGGGCTCGATCTTGAGGCCCGAGATTATCTTCAACACAGGATTTTGGATTATTATCTCGAAGTCAAGGCATAAGGTCTTCCTTCTCGGGGCTCGCACCCCAGATAAGGCTCGACGACTCGTCAACCCCTATGTGGTAATTCAGAGTTCTATACTTATTGGTATTCTATGGAATTCTTCAGATTATCTGGAATATCTATCTTCATCATTAAACGCTCGAAGCGTCTTATCTCTCCGAAATACAACTCTACTCTGTCTACTCAAGTACTCGGGGCTCCCGCCACGCGATCCCTTATTATCTTCCAAGCTGGCCCGCGGCACCTTGGTCGAGCATTACTATTATCTCTCGAGCCGGCCCCTAGGCCCCTCAATCGAAATTGCGCCAATGCGCTAACTAACATCAATAACTCTTGCACTAAGGCACCGAAACAAACATAATAACTGCTAGGCCTCTGGGCTCCGCCGCATCGGGACGTCCCATTCTCCCTTGCGTTGCCGCTCCGTGCGATGCATGGGACACCACGAGACTTCTGTTGCTTACCTTCGGTATCGACATGTAAAAATACTTAGGCGCTGCTCCTAGTATTCATATACCACCCCATGCGATGCGTGGTACGCCACAAGACCTCTGTCGTCTACAACTTGTAACGACACGTAAAATACTCGGAGCCCCTTGGTAGGAGTATCCAAGCTCTAGGATGACCTATTCCTCGGAGGGTAAACTGCTTAGTCATAGCCATTCGTGGCTCTTTTTGAAACACCGCTCGCCTCGACGCGCAGGCCAAAAATCATAAGTTGAAATTCTGTCTCTACGGCTCCATGCAAGCCTCCAAAAACAACTTGTGCACACTTGAAGTGTCTCCGGCCTCGAATTGGCTGTACGCTCGAATTCGTATCACACGTCTTAGCAAGTACAAAATATTTCATCCATCTCCTGTGAAATATCTTGCACTTCACCTCCTAAGCTCGGGGCCGGCCACCCCGGGATAGGGATTGCTTACGACATCTTGACAGGAATCGAGAATTAGCAACAACTCATAGTACGAACCTCGCTTCGAAAGCAGATAGAATGTCGTTTGAATGCATATTTTTGTGCTAACTATATCTTTCGTAGGTTTTTCTCCCCGAATCAATTAACTTGATTTGCGAAGACACGGGGCTATTATTGAGAGTCAAAATATCCATTCAATTTAAATCATTGAACAGAAGGCCAGGATGCTAACTTCGAGGACATCACCTCGAACCCTGGCCAATCGACGAAACTCTCGAAGTCTCTCACAGGCTTGAACGGCCCTCTCGACCCCCATCTCGAAGGCTCACTCAGGGTTCTTACTACAAGATTCGAGGCCTCTCTGGACCCGGCATCGAGATTTCAGGCGCGTGCACCCCACGTGTTGGAAGGATCCAGAATGATTCTTTTTGCTGACTCAGCATAGGGGAGAATGCGTGATCCTAACTTCCCCTTGCTGTATTTGCATATCGACCCCTAGAATATTTGCAAATAGGCCCCTTAGATAGGAATTATTAAGATTCTCTCAATGTAACAGTATAAGTAGCGCACTCACACCATGCACACACAACTCTATTCATTGATATCTCACTGTATTACTCCAATCACCTTCTCCGATGAGAAACTCTGTAATTTTCATCCAATGTCTCTATAAAATACTGGCAAGTCTGTTCCGGGGGACTATAAACCTTCCTGGAAGTCTTTGATGTCCGATTTACTTTCCCGCTTGGAGTTCCGATCATTCTAACGATCAAAATCGAACCTCAACAGTTCCTAAGTTCACTCTCATGGCTTGGGTTCCTCATAGAACTCTGTGTGTGTATCGGTAGCGGATCGTATAGGTAAAAAATAGTATATATGAACCATGACATCAATAAAGTCTATGTTAAGATTTTTTCTTTTTTAGTTTTTGATGCTCAAGCATCATTTACTAAACAAACAAATATCAAATTGAAAAGGAAAAAATCGCAACCATAGATCTTATTAAATCCTTTGGCTCAGGTTTGTTTCTATTTCCTACCGGAGAATTTTCTTATAGGATCCAAACCCTATATATATATTGTGCAATTATATAATACCCACTTCATAGAAGAGAACTTAAAACTGATTGTGACCATCCATCTAAAAAATGAACGCATCAAATCGCGCCACGTGTAGATGCTGAAAATTGCACTTAATGGGCGTTAGGGCCATACCGATAATATTTAGTTTTCATTACATAATTATACATACTTGGTTACATAATTATATATACTTCATTATGTTATTGTTTATATTTCATTACATTGCATAATTCTTCATTACATCAGAATAAAATCACTAATTTGTATCTTTCATGCATTTTTCTTCACGTGAACATTCGCAATCAGGATTTCATTTGAAAGATAATAAATTACCTTTAATTTGATATTTGATTTGTGAAAAGATGATTTAAATTGAATGAGTTGTGTTTATTTAAAGTTCTGAGGAATGTTCGATGAGAGAAACAAAAGAGTGAAAAAAGGAGTAAATTTTAATTTCCCATTTTACCCTTATAATGTAGTAACAAAAACTTGTAATGCAGTGCGAATTCATTAAATCTAGATCGCAAATATGGAATTTGGATAGATGGAAGGGTTATCACCCTAGTGTTTGTGTGTGTGTGTATTCTCCCATATTAAAATAATAACAATGCTTTTTTAGTGTATATATTATGCTATAAAGTCGCATAGAAGTCATTGGGACTTTTCAAGCATCATGTCAAAAACAAACAAGCATAGAAAGAAATTAAATGAGAAGACCTAACCATAGATCTCAATGATTCATTGACTCAATTAAATTCATAATAAACATTTTCTGATTTTTTATTATTTGATCCCAAGTCCCAACTCTGTGTGTGTATATGTGTTTTGTGTGAAGTAAATGGTTTGGAAGAAACTATCCTCAATCAAAAAACTAAAAACCAATCCTAAGCATTTACTTCTCTTTATTGATGGTTTGTTTTATTAATTTTTTTTTTAATTTTGTGCTTTTATTGATAAATAAGGTTAATATAGTGGTTTAGATTGTTGATGAATCTTTATACGTTCCATATATCTTGCTATTTATTTTGGAATGGTTCTCCCACTTCAACTGACAAATTTTTTTACGTTCTCATTACTTAGTTTTTGTAGTTGCTAATTTACTTAGATATTTCTCTTAGGAATTTATTTTTCCCTCTTTCCATTGTTTCTATTGAACATGTGTTTTTTTCTGCTGAAGTTGATGAAACTAAATTTTCTTTTTTGTTTGTGTGTTAAATAGAAAATAACGTACTAACCCAATCCAATACCTATATTTAAGGAAATAATCTGTGGTGGTTTAACTAGCATCTTAAATTAACCTTTTCGCCCTGAATTAACAAATTAATATACTATAATAAGCAAATTATGGGTGCACGTATTAAAAGATTTTGAACGGTTGATCTACTATAATTAATGGTTAGGATTAGTTTCTAGTTTTTTAACCAGAGGAAGTTTTCACCTATAGTTCCAGTGAGAACTTGTCAATGTGTAGGAACCTAGGACCCATAATCTGTGATGCACAAATACATAATTTTTTTTTTGTAAGTAAATACATCATTATTATATTTTATGTGCCAGAAGTAATAATTTTTTTATCATTTGAACAGTAATAAATTGATAAACATGAAAATACGATGTATTTACTAATTGTGGATGGTGTATTTGTACATTATAGATGGGAGTTCCTAGTTCCTACACATTTATGATTTCCTATATAATCCATTCCCTACACACACACACACACATATGTATGTATGACCTTCCTCTGTAAGCTACTATATTAATTGTATATTTGGCTTTTGGGCTTGGTTGGAACTCTAAATTGTTCCTGAGTTGTTCTCTATCTAAATGTCCTTGTTGGAACAGGTTGGGGAGACTATGAGATTGAATCAATTGAAAAATGGCGTGTTTGCAGAAGGACCTAGACCAACTGGATGCAAGAACGATATCTTTGGTCCTTGTAAAAATGAGAAAGAAGAGGGTGAGCTGTCCCCTAATGGTGAGGATAATTATGATGCCTATCAGGATGGCACTCCACCAGCCTTGCCTGTGAAAAACCATGGCACTGATGGCGTGCAATATGGAACAGGGAGTCATGAAGAGAACTGTGCAGATGCTGCCGGTGAAAATGATGCGGATGCTGATGATGAAGACAGTGAGAATGTTTCTGAGGCTGGAGAAGATGTTTCAGGCAGTGAATCTGCAGCAGATGATTGCTCACGTGAAGAGCATGAGGAAGAGGAAGATGGAGAGCATGATCTTGATGGTAAAGCAGACAGTGAAGGTGAGGCTGAGAATACTAGCGAAGCTCATGATACTGGAGCAGATGGTGCATCAGTGCTGCAGTCTGAACGTTTTCTGATGACATGTAAGCCTCTTTCGAAGCACGTGGCATCTCCATTAATGGGTGATGGAAAAAAGGATCGACGGTTATTTTACGGGAATGATACCTATTATGTGCTGTTTAGGCTGCATCAGGTAAAGTTATGAATATTTTTTCAGTTCATAGATTAGCATAAAAACTTCATAAGCAATTATACTGCAATACACATTTCCAATATTTTTTATGAATAATTGTATTTTTTCCCATGTTGCCAGACATTGTATGAGAGAATATTGTCAGCTAAGGTGAACTCATTATCTCACGAATCTAGATGGCGAATATCAAAGGATAAAACTTCTGATCCTTATGCCAGGTTAGTTATTTGAGTCACAGTTTAATTTCTGAATATCTTGGAAGCCGTATTGCTTAACTGATGTAGCTATAAGTTGTTTTTAGGTTCATGAGCTCGTTGTTTAGTTTACTTGATGGATCTTCTGACAATACAAAATTTGAAGATGACTGTCGATCATTGATTGGAAACCAGTCCTATGTGTTATTTACTTTGGATAAGTTGATATATAAGTTGATCAAACAGGTGATCTTCATTACCTTCTTACGGGGTTTTCACCAAGTTCAATATCCTCATATTTATGCACCGTGTTTTCCTTTGCAGCTCCAAACTGTTTCGAGTGAGGAAGTGGACTGTAAGCTGATTCAGTTATATGAATATGAAAATTCTAGAAAACCAGAGAAGTATGTTGATTCAGTTTATTCTGAAAATGTCCGTGTCCTCTTGCATGACGAGAACATATTCCGATTTCAATGTGTAGGTTTCACTTGAAACAGTAACTTCATCAATCCATTCATCTTTTTTTGGGTTTATGTACAGATTTGATGCTTAGTTGTTTTCATCTTTGTTGTAGACAACTTCACCTACCTGCTTATCCATCCAATTAATGGACGATGGAAATGAGAAGTCTGAAGCAGTTGCTGTTTCAGTTGATCCTAATTTTTCGTCTTATCTTCATAATGATTATCTTTCGGTTGCTCATGGCAAAAAGTTATCTTCACCTGTAATGCTGAAGAGGTATTGATATCAACCCCAATCTTGAAATAGAGGAGCACCCCTTTATTTTAGGAAATGGTTAAATTCAGTGGATTGACGCACTGGCATTACCTGAACAAAAAAGATGAATAAATTCAGCAGGGACGGTGCAAATGGTCTCAGTTGTTTCCGGACATGTAAACTCTTGTTTTTTCGAATATTGAATATAGCATGAGTTGAAACTTGATTACTGAGTGATGAGCTACAGGGTTACAGAATTCTGTTTTTTCTTTGTTTGCTGGAATTTTATCATTTAATCAACAGCTCACACACTTTTGCATTCGAATATGCACCATTTACTATTATTTATATGGCAATTTCTTATTCCCCATGTGATAGCCATAATGACTGCAAAGGAAAATTCTTGATTGCATGCAATTTGAATGAACATTGATTTGGTAGGTTGTTATGCCTTGTGTAATTAACATATTTTAGTCTTGGAAATGCTTATGGTTTCTCCTCACTACTGCTCAAAACTGAAATATAGTCAGCAAAAAATTAATGATTAGAAGATGAAGAGTTACCCAATCGATTTTCATTTTAAACTTTTGAGGTCAAGACAATGTAAAACAGATTGTTTGCTCAAAATGTGATTCATTGATCTAATAAAGCCTGATTGGCTTATAACACGTGCAGGAATTTGCAAAAGTATGCTAATCTCGATGAATCCACTGCTCTATGTATGGCTACAGAAAAAGTTCTGTTAATGAACGGATTGGAGTGCAAGATGGCTGCCTCATCATTAAAGGTATTATTTATCTTACCCCTTTTTCACAATTCAGTCTAAATGTATCCTATGTTTGCAAAATCCTAGAGCATTTACCTGGTTAGAACCCCAAACCCCGCCTCCCCCTCTTCCTTCTTGCTCTGGCACCACCCCATTATGTCACGACATTAGGAGAGGTACTCTGTCATTTCTGTTTGATCAATGCATATAAGGATCACTCATCCAGCATGTTTTGTGTATTGATTTTTGTTTTGCACCCTCTCTAGTTTCAAATCTGGTTGAGGATCTAAAAAACAATACTGGCATGACTGGCCAGGGACAAATTTGGAAGTTTAGATAAAAATTTATTGCATGTCCTAATGGCACAAGAAATTTGGTAGACATAGTAAATCTGGATTTAGGGTGTGGGGGTTTATTATGTGAGTTCGTAAGGATTCACTTCTTTGCATTCATGCTGTGTGTGGCGAGTGATAGAATTTGTAGATCTTGGTATTGATATTATTTCTTCTTAAGGAAAAGTTTATATTCTTCAAGTATATGTTGTAAATCGAGTTACTCTTTGCATACGGTAAAGTTCCCAATGTCTTCTACCTAGTGGTGCCACTTATCTCTTGTCTCTTATGATGAAGACTTCCTATTCTCATTAATTGTTCGCCTAATGAGTAATTTCTCTTTTAATCCATGTATCTCTTCTCAGCACTCAAAATTCAATTTTAATGTGTTTCAGATCTCATACGTCCTAGACACAGAAGACTCCTTTATTCGTTTAGGACGTAGAAGAGAAAATAAACCAGCAGGGTTGCGCAACAATCAGACAAAGGTGCAGAGGTTTCACCGGTTTTTGGCAGCATGTCTGTGATCCGGCCGTCCCTTTCTGTGACGCCATGAGGTACATGTTTTTTTAATCTGTTTTAGGACATGCACGATTTGGTTCTTCAGGCAAATAAATTTTTAATTCCAAAAATCTCTTCTTAGTTGCATTTTCTTTATCAGATTTTGCTGTCATTTGTTCAATTAAGGAATATTCCCATGAAGTTTATCGGTTAGCCTCTGGACGAATCAAATAACGGTAAGGGAGATGCGTCTTGAACCTTACCGTCTTGTGTTCTTTAAGCCAACAACAGACATGCTGTTGATCTGTATATACAAAGGCTTGGCCGATATTCTTAAATCTTAATTGTAGAGTCCTGTATTATTTCTCTATAGAATGCTTTTGCAGTCATAGAAGTCGTCTCCTGCCTGTTCTTGTTGATAGGGTTTATTGCATGTTTCTGGCTGCGATATCCTCTGGCCGGAATGATATTTAACAGGTGAGGATGTACGGGGTTGTAACAGAATAGTAGAATTTGAATTTTGTCTTTTGACGTGTTATCTTGGCTTCTTGCAATGTGTATAGAGTTCAGTTTACCTGTGCATTAATGTATTTTTTTTGAAGCTTGAGATCAAGTATCAAATTAGTTTGATTAAGCGGGCTTTTCTTGTATGGAGTGATGATGTTATTTGGTTTCATATGTGTGCATGTGCTAACAAATTGAACAAGAAAAACTACTAATTCATGAATGTGGGTGCTATATGATGTTATTTGTGACAGGATGATTGCATGGCCTTATTGTGGTTGATGAAGTTAGTGTTTTTATTTATTCATTTTATTATTATCAAAGGGAATGAAATTGGTGAGTATTGGAAACTGATTTTTTTTTTCCCAATCCTGGATAATTCTAGACAAATAATTTTACAGTTTGAATGTGAACAAGTTGTTCACAGAGTATGGCCACTGGAACTAGAAACTTAGCAGGTTTTGTGATAAGTGGCTCTGCTTGGCAATTACTGTAAGTTCACTTCATCCACCCACGATTTAATTTGTTTGTTTTTGTGAATGCAACATGGTCTGAGATGCATTTTTGATCTGAAGCTTCTGCACATGCATGCTTTCTTTCGTTCCAACGGAACTGCCATGGAACATATGCTCCTTGTAGTGAGCCATGTGATCGTCAAGATCAGTTGTTCCATTGTACGCCTTCATGTCTGGCATCAAGAAGTTTTGGAGCATCTGCACCGAGCTGATATGATTCTTAAAAAGGGCATATCTGCGACTGGCCCATTGGTTCTTTTACACAAAGGCGGGAAGCTGGGATCCAAATCACTACTGCTCCAGTTCTCAAAGTAGTGCTTGAATATTTTCATTGATCCCATCAGATTCAACATCATCCATTGGTGGTCGTCTACCTCAAGTTAGAAATGATCCCTCTTGGAAGTCAAGCTTCTCTTCTGCAGCTACGTCAGTTCGGGCTACTCGAGATTTGTATCCTTTATTATTTGGGATCTGAGTCACTACTGCCTCCAGTTCTTGAAGTCATGCTTGAATAAGATTTTCATTGATCCTATCAGATTTGACGTCCTCCACTGGTGGTCGCGTACCTCAAGTTTGAATAATCTGCTCTTGGAAGTTGAAGCTTCTCCTCTACGGTTAGGTCAGTTCAGTCTACTCGAGATATGTATCCCCTGTCATGGCTTTCAGAGAGACCTAGTGCATTTAATCCCCTTGGTTTCTGGAAATTCCGGTGAGTTTGAACTGCTTCTTTGTCTAATTCTTCTTCATTAGTTCCCAATCTATAGGTGATGATCCGTCTATTCGTTCTAGGGACGGTTCAACTGTAAAGTTGAGAGTTTGAATGAGCCAATGCCTTGGGTGCGTGTTGGATGAGCGAAGGCTTGGGGGGATTGAATGGAGTTGGTTAAGCTTGATATGATTTGCTGCAGGGGCAGATTTTCTTGTTGGTATCCATTTAGGAAGTTAGTATTTGTATGCTGTGTGTTCGTAGTATGGGTCTAGCTTATTGATACATTCCATAATTGACCGTTGTTAATCGACATTGGTCTAGGATGTGTCGGATTCGTGTCATGGTATTTGCAAGAAAGCTTGGAGCGCCATGGTGAGCGTCAAATTCTTGTGGGCAGGAATTTCCTAGGTATGCTTCTGCGTTCTGATTCGACACGCTAAGATTATCAAGCAAAAATAGGAGAGAACTTTGTAGGCCCTGTTTGGATCACCGGAGGGAGGTTTGGCAATAAAATTGGTTTCAGTGCTCAAGCAAATTTCACTGAGGGTGATAAGAGGGATGGGTGAGGATCCCCTGCTAAAATGGTTTCTTTAATTCTTGATTTTAATGGTACCCTGCTGTGATCCTCTTCCGTGATAAGAGGGGTGTATCGTCTCTTTCTTACCAAATTTAACTTGGTTTATATGGTGGATCTGTCGGAGAAGTGTTTTTTCCCTTTCTGCTACCTTTGGTGGTCGACTAATTTTTTAATTCCGATGATTATGGGAGGTGATATGCGGAGTCCATATTTACTCCACGGAGCTACAAAGGCATGATATTTTAGTTTTCCTTTTGAAGTGGTTTAATGGGTTATGGGAGGTTTCCCTGCAAGGTGGTTCGAGTTTTTCTTTAAATTTTTTTCCTATATTTAAATTACAATAAATTCCACCCAAATGTTTTCACATAAACTCGAGTTTTTGACCTTAAGTCAAGGGAAAGATGCATACCCACTGTATCCCGAGATGTTAGACTAAGGTGGTTCGAGTTGCTTTGAGCAGTTTGCGTTACTTTTTGAAGTGATCTGCATTAAATGCTCATATCTGGTTTCTTTTCTCATAGAGTTCGGTCCAAAATTCTTAAGCCACTACAATATGTGCGTGGTTTTATAACACGGGGTCAAACTCTGTTCAATTTGACTTTGCTTTGATGGAGATTCCGACTAGTGTTAAAATCAATCAAACGACACACAAAGTTTATGAATATAAAATTAAGTCTGGTATAATAAATTTTAGAAATGAGTTAAGGGTTTAGGGAGGGGGAAAAAAAAGAAAAGAAAAGGGAAACAACTGTTAAATTTTGTGTACTTAAAATAACAAAGGGGTGTGATCATGTGTCAACACACTTATATATTAACTAGTTTCACCTGTAAGTTGTTTGGACACAAATAATACATTATGATTTTTCAAACATACACAGGACATAAATTCATATTCAATCGGTTTATTTATGTAAATATTTGTATTTAATGTTAAAAGATAATGGTAATTATATTCTTAAAATTTACATTTTTGCTCAATAATATATCTTGTTTTTGCAGTTTACCCATTTTAAAATAAGTCTTAAGACAATAATTTCATTTTCTTAAAAACAAAATTACATTAAAAATAAGTGTGGTTATTTTTAAATAACATAAATATAAATATGCATTTTGATAAAGAATGTACGACTGAGTGTATAAGAAGTAATAGCTTGAAGGAATTGTACTCAATAATAAACTCTATATTTTATAAGTTATTATAATTACATAGTATTTACATGCTGTGTTTAAAGTCTTTGCACGTGTGTAACTTTAGAATTTATCCATTCAAAAGTTTCCATTTTTTCTTTTTACGGTAGAATAAAATTTGGTCATTATTTTTTGCGATTTTAATATTGCTCATGTTTAATCCCTTTCCCTCAAACTATTCGCTCGATTTTTGCTATGGCCAACATTATTGAAATTTAGTTGCTAATACAATGGCCAAAAAATGTAAACAACATCAATATTGATGTTGATTATCATGTGCATGGAAAGTGCCAAAATTTGAAGAACTGAAATACGGAAATTGATATAATTTTTAATTTTTCACCATTTTAAATTTTAAATTAATTTGTATTTGCCTTGTTTGATCCTTACAAAAGTATTTTAAAAGTTGTTTCAAGTTTTTATCAACTTAAAAGAAATGTTTCAAGTTTTGATGTTCTATTGTGTGTATTTTTCTCATTCTCTTTCAATAATTTATTCAATATATATGTTGAACTATATATTTTTGTCAATTTTTTCGGACAATTAAATTTATGATATGCAATTTGTGAACCTAGCTATAGCCAGACGGCCCAGGCCTATGTAGGGATCATTACTGATGAAAGTCTTGAATTTTTCCCGGTACCTTGGTCTATTATTTTATTTTTCTGGATAATTGTTGAGCTAAAATAATTAAAAAATAGGTCAATGTTAACTGAATTCACGGCTAGTATTACCGTGTTATGCAGAAATTCAATTTACTATTATACAGTAAAAACAAGTAATATATTCTCGTTTATAGATCTGGTTTGATCAATGACTAACATTAATCCCATGTTTTTACCACTCATTATGCAGTCTACCCTTATATGTTGGCAGAAATTAAATTTGTTATTATGCAGTAATAACAAATAATAATTTGTAAAACTAAACCATAAACCACCACTGCATGTATTCGTATTCTACACAATAGCAAATTGAATTTCTGCATAATAGTGTTGTATACCAATCATTGCATGACACATAAGGGCGGACTGTATAATGAATGGTAAACGTACGAGATTAATACTAGCTGTTGATCAAGCCATATCTATATACGAGATTCATTAGTATTTATCACATGTAATACACTAAGCCCCTTAATACGACCATATATATATATATATATAAGGGTACTCACATGAGAACACCTCTTAGTATGAGATATGAAAACAAATCTTCATCTCAGGATTAATAAAAAACGCAGCCCAGATTAATTTGCGAACTTATTGCGATGGGTTGCACATCGTCTGTATTATAGTTGCATATAAGGGTATTTTTGAAAAATACTAACAATAGAAGGGGCTCTTTTTTTTTTCGAGAGTAAAATTGGGGATTTGATCGTGCCAATCCATAGTTTGAAGAACGTTTGAGATCTGCAGCACAATATTTCTCTCCCTCAAAATATGCATCCATTTAATCAACTCAACTGCCTCAAAGTCTAATAAAAAAGAAAACTTCACACCTGCATACAACCGTAAAACCACCGCTATCGCCGTCGTCAGCACCTGCACACCCATCTGCAACTTCCGTTAATATTTCGATTTTATTTTCAATTTTTGACTCGATTTTTTCCAAACACTTTCTAGAAAAGTGGAATATGCATTCATATTCTGATGGATTTTTTACCCCATGCCTCGTTCTTGTTTGCATGTCCCATTTGCAAGTGTTTATCCGCTCTAAAAAGGATATCTTACCATCCTAAATGTTTTTGTTGTCAGTGTTTAGTGGTTTTTGTTTCATATAAAATCATTTTGATGTCTCCTGGTTTGGGGTTAATTTTCGCATATGATGATTGTTTTTAAATTTTTTTTGAATAAATATAATCTGAATACAACGTTGTTGTTGCATATCCACTTTGCAAAAACTCAGTATATGTTGTTGGTTGTCGTTGATATTTTTTTTGGACGAAAAGTAAAAAAAACTTCATGTAGACAGTTGATATAAACTTAATAAATAATATTGTGTCGAGTTTAATGCTGCAGATAATCCATTTTAGGCATGATGTATGCGCATGGCTTGGAGGAAGGAGACTAACAAAGAACCGTGGATTGTATGCGATGCGAGCCATGAAAGTTTATAAAGGGTAGGAAGCGAATGCATGGAAGATTGGTTTAGTGAAGGGAAAGGATCCAACCAGGCATCTGAAGTTTCTTATGGCCTAATATTACATGGCATTGCTTTTGTGAATCTTACCAGCCACTGCACTGCAAGTGATATTCCGATGGACGTCGAATCACTTTTGAATTCGATCCTTATCGATGTCGGAACTTATTGCTGAACTTTTTTTAATTTGATTTCGTGTTTAAGAACAATTAAGGATTGTCGGCTTCGTGAAAGCTAAACATATGTTTTTTTGTTGTTGACATTGTTTGTTTTAGCACATTCATATACAATCTATCCAGAATGATTATCCGTTTATTTATGTTTCGTTAGTAAGAATGATTTGTGTTAACTGCATATATATGCATGTGCAATTTATTAAAGATCATATGTATGGGCAATTGCATGTGCATGTGTCCTGGAAATATATGTTGATATAATATATTTCAATCTTATACATGCATATGCACTATATTGACAAATTGCATATACATATAATTTTATATGAATGTTTTGTAAGAAGGTTCAATTATATTTGATACACTACTTTTTTCTTACCGATCCTAAAAGATGATGATATTTGCTTCGATAATTTAGGAAGGTCATAATTGATTAGATATGATCTTAAAACTTTTTATAATAATCGCCAGCCTTAATCCAATCAACTCTTGCGAATTTCCAATTATGCTCAACATTTTCGTATATGCAATTGCATATCTCATTGTGTGCGAGTAAATCGCAGCCACACGATCAAAAAAATCTAAGATTCGTGTTTGCTCTCATATCTTATGATATTTGGTGTTCTCATATGAATACATCCGTATATAGATATAGAGTTGTGATCAAATAATAAAGACATTTGATGTGATAAATACTGATGAATCTCGCCTATAGATCTG
The DNA here is from genome assembly GCA_001278415.1 of Ocimum tenuiflorum. Lineage (NCBI taxonomy): Eukaryota > Viridiplantae > Streptophyta > Magnoliopsida > Lamiales > Lamiaceae > Ocimum > Ocimum tenuiflorum. The sequence goes on along the minus strand of AYJT01061719.1, from coordinate 744 downwards.
ACTTGATCAATGGCTAGCACTAACCCCGTGTTTTACCATTCATTATGCAGTTCACTTATATGTGTTATGCATAAATTCAATTTGCTATTATACAGTAATAACAAATAATATATTCTCGTCCATAGATCTGGCTTGATCAACGGCTAGCATAAATTCCGTGTTTTTACCATTCATTATGCAGTCCACCCTTATGTGTTATTTAGAAATTCAATTTGCTATTATGCAGTAAAAACAAATAACTTTATGTAAAACTAAGCCTTAAACTATCACTAAATATATTCTACATAACACATTTTGAATTAATTGTATAATATTATATGTTATTACTGTTAGATTTTGATATATATAAAACTAACTTTGTTTATGTTGTATACAAAATTATCTATTTCCTTGCGTTTCATATAACAACTGTTGGAATGCAAAAACTGAATTTCGATTCATTTCGCCTGGATAGGATTTCGAATACTATAACTTATCACACATCAGTTATTTGCCTAACATGCTTCTAGAAATTGTAAATGCATCACATAGGAGTTGCAGAATTCTTACCTGTGAATTTGGCGCAAATTTCGTCTATGGATGTAAAGGTTGACTCCAGAATTGGATTCTGAGTTGTATCCCCTACCTGATCTCTTGTAGTCCGGTAATGACAGATCGCGAAATCTCCAAGTTCGGAATCTCAAAAAGTTGGCGCCCCCAAATACTATCCCCAAGGGTTTCTGTGATTTTGTCACGTGAATTATT
>AYJT01061660.1:0-21551 GCA_001278415.1 Ocimum tenuiflorum | reverse complement strand
CATATGAGAACACCAAATATGATGAGAAATGAGAGCAAACATGAAGCATTAGATTATTTGATCGTGTGGCTGCGATTTACTCGCACACAGCGAGATATGCAATTGCATATACGAAAATTTTGGGCAGAATGAGAAATTTGCAAGCGGTTTTTGGATGATGGCAGACAGTTATTATGGAAAGTTGTGAAGCATACTAATCATTTATATTCTTCTTAAATTATCATATCAAATAATATCATATTCTAGATGTATTCATTCGCACATTCATATTCTTCCGTCAAGTTTTTTTGGTGAGGTTGAACGACGATGGCAGGCGACGAATTGCATATCGGTTGCATTGGTTAAAAATGTAGTTGCTTATTAGTTGCAGTCGAACAGTTTGCAATCCAAATTTTTATAAGAAAAATCTAGTTGCATATCAGTTGCATTCGTTAAAAACGTAGTTGCATATTAGTTCCAGTAGTTCAATTTGTAACACAAACTTTCATAGAAAAAATCTAGTTGCGTATTAGTTGCATTCGTTAAAAACGTAGTTGTATATTAGTTGAAGTCGAACAATTTATAACACAAATTTTCAATAGAAAAACCTAGTTGCATATCAGTTGTATTCGTTAAAAACTTAGTTGCATATTAGTTGTAGTTTCAGATTTGCAGTCTTGATTTTTTCTGCAGATTTGCTTTACATTTGGAGAAGATGGAAAAAACAATAAGAAAAAGGAAAGTGATGATAAAGGAAAAAAAAAAGGCGAGTGTGTGGGTGGAGTGATGATATTTTTCTCTCTCATGAATCGTGTTTTCCAAATATCAATGGATTGTGTGACTATATGTCAAAATTACCCCTATATGCAACTTCTCAATCTGCCATATACAACCACAAAAATTCAATGTGCGAGAAAATCTCGGCCGCACGTCTTATTAATCTTACAGTGCAAATTTGTTCTCAAATATTCTCATGTGAGTGCGACCCTATAATATAAATAATATTAAATAAAATAAAAAAGGGAAAATAGTACTCTTAATGATTTGATTTGATGTTTTTGAAAGAAAAATTACAAAGATATTTTACTAAACTACTTATTTAGTGTATTAAGTAGATTTAATAGCACCCAACCAAGCGATTCCCATATAGAACTCAGAATTGAAACAAAAAAAGAAAAGAAAAAAAAATTGAAGTTAAAATATTTTAACTCAAATAAATTTGAGAAGGAGTTTTGAATCGAATAGCCTTACAATTTGATAAAGTTAATAAATGTTTATTAATATTTAACCAGTGAAGAGGTTTTAAGCCTAAAACAATCAGGGTTCACGAACACTACTAATAAAAAGATAGATAGACTATAGCACATATATGAATATATATAAAAAAGAAGAGATGATGTATAATAGAGTTAATGGTAAAAATTAATATCATTATATGTAAAGATTATTTTAAACTTCCACTCTATTTTGTCTGAGCAAGTTTTTCAGATGTGCATTTGGTTGTTTCACGTATTAAGAGAGAGAGAGAGAGATGAACAATTTGAGGCTGCATACAAATAAATTGATATATTGTTCAAAAATTGAAAGTAAAAACTTTTTCATTTCGAATTGTAACAATGAGAAAGCCCACAATCTAACAAAGTTAATCTGGAATTGAATGGACATGGTCATGACTTTTAGAAGTAGAACAGTCATAAAATTAATCTGAAATTGAGTGAAGTATTGACTTTCCTTTTTCACTATCTGTTTTCTTGTTAATTTTGTGGATTAATTATTCACATTTACCTAAACGGCAACTTAATTTGTAATTTCTTTCATTCATTCCAAATGGAAAGGCACGATGATAAGTGTCTCGATTACCAGCACAAATTGGTTTTCTGTAAATTGTAAGACAATAAATTATATCAAGTGGCAAATATTTAGTCACTGTTCATCTCATGATTCAGATCCAGGTTTGTGGGTGGAATGACTTGGTCAACCCATACAAGTCCATAATTAACGTGTCCCACTTGGATTGAATCAAACCTACTAATTACCATGTTTCCCATCATTATATTATCTCTTTCAAAATGCAGTAAATATCCAATTAAATAGTGATTTATCTCAATCCAAAAATATTATCCTCAGAATATTCTTCAAATACCACCATTATATTTATCAAATTTACAAATTGAATCCTGTTATTAATTCCAAACGATCTAAATAAAACTTACAATAAAAACCAAATTTATAAAATAGAATGTCAAAATGTAAATAATATAAAAAATACACAAAAATAATCTTCTACAAATGAAAAAACTAAATAAATTAAATCACAGTAAATAATTATGATTTAATAATATTAAATATTTAATATCTACGTAAAACATAAATAATGATTAAATAAAATAAATATTATGCAGAAAATAATTATATAAACAATAAAAATAATATAAAGTGTATAATAAGTTTACTAAAAAAAGTGTATATTAAATTCAGATGGTAAAAAACGAAATCTGGAGGACAATGTTGTAAAACAGAAAAATGGTATACATAATTTCCAGGGCTCATTTGAGAAAAAAAAAAGTTTTGCGGTTGTGAACAATAACACTCCATATTTGCGTTTCTTTTCTTCCAAAAGAGCAAAAATGCGTCTGAAATTGCAGTCTGAATCCATTGTTATACAATAATGTTACATATTGTGTTATATTGTTTGGATTATTGACAAATGTACCAATCAATAGAGATAAATCACATCTCTAATAAAGAAAGATTCAACTATAATTAATCTTCCTTGATTGATACACTTGTCAATAATCCAAACAATGTGTAACATCATTGTATGATATGGTATTCATCCAGAGTGTTGGAATTAGCATTGGGTTGGAGGAAGAAGACGACAAATAATTTGAAAATAGAGGTGGGATGGAGATGTCCTTATAAAAAAATTTATCTTTAATAACCACCCAACACGAACACTTAAAAACCTGCGAATTAGGAACGCGAAAATTTCTTTGCTAAAAAAAGAATATCCATCGCTAACGCATCGGTCGTTAGAAATTTCTGTAACTATATCAAGTGTTGTCAAATTTAATTATGTTGTATTTTATGCAAAAACATTTATTTAATATACAATATATAAAAATTAAATCCAAAAACTTAAAATATATTCAAATCGTTTTACATTTTAAATATAAATATCATTATATATGTATGCGTTGTATGCGTATGTATATATATACAATTAAAGAAAACTAGCAATGGAAATATTTCGTCATTAAGATAATTCTTTTAGAAAAAATAAAACATCAATTTTAGCGATGAAAATATTCCATCTCTAAAATAGAAATAAATAAACAGTCATTTTAGCGGCGGAAATATTCCGTCACTAAAATAAAAAATATTCTTTCAAAAAAATAAATTAATTTTAACGACTGTAATATTCTATCATTAAATATTTAAAAATAAATAAATATTTTCCAACATTTTAGTGACGAAATATTTTATAGCTATTTTTTAAAAAATGAATAATAAACTTTAGAGACAGGAACAGGGATGGATTCGATTAGTGACATAAATATTTCATCACTAGATATAATTTTCAAGTCTGTCGCTAGAAATGAACCGATCTTGTTCTGTTGCTATTTCACTTTTTTTTTTGTTCGTAACTATTATAAAAATATAATATAAAACTAAAAGAATATACTTTTATTAGAATAAAATTGTTGAAATCGGCCACCCTTTGTCATACAAAAAAATTTCATGTACAATGTACATTTTTTTTTTACTTTTATCAATTTAAAAATCAAAAATGAAAATTATTTATTTAATCAGTCCATATAATGCTAGAACTCGAAAGTTATGTATTCCAAAATTTCTTTAGTATAAGTTAACTTTTAACAAAACTTCATCTGCTTTATCAATTGAATAAAACTAATTGAAAAACTAAAATACAAGAGCTTTGGAGTCTTAAATGACATTTTCAATTATCCAAGAAGTCAAATTTTTCGGGCGCGCCCGACAGACACATGTATATGAAGATTCTCTCAATAAAAGAGGTTTATGATTCAAATCTCGACTCTCTTATCCCACAACTCCAAGAAAGAAAAAAGAGAAGAAAGTTTATTCAAGAAGTCTGTAACAACTAGGTAACATGTCTTTTGAGTTCGGAATCGATATTGAATTCACATATCAAATATAAATATTCCACTTTATATGGTGTTACGGTTGTCAGCAATTTTCAGTTCCAATTGATAATGATGTTATAATTAAAATAATGAAGAAGAAATGAAGTGATTCTGAACTTGAAAAGAATAATTTCTGTCTAATGACGTAACATTATCGAGGGTGGATTCATAAATTTTATATTTGTGATTCACACTTCGTATAAAAGACGTGATAATGCCTTCTTAAAAAAAGTTGAATGAATAAACGTTCACATGTGCATTATCTATTTCTTTGCTTTTATTTTTCCATTTCGGGCGTTGAACCGGTGGATTTTGGCTGCGCAGTAGGCGTACTTCGATACCCTTCTTTTAAAATTATAAAATAGTTTTAAAATGATAATATTATTATTATTGTTGTATAGTTTATAGCAAGTATTTTCTTACACCTTAATATTACTTTTCATAATTCTTCAAAATAGTCACTTTTATGTAGTATCTTGCAAAAATTTACCAAGTATTATTCATTCTTATCGGATTTCGTAATAATCATAATATCTTTATACCAAAACATTGTTCTTAATAATTTATATCACGGTTAAACCTAGTTCTGATTTCAGGTTTCTCAAGCCTCAAACTTAGATATCTCAATAAAAACTTTCATTTACTCATAAGTTATCTCTTGATAAGTTTGTCTTGAATATTTAAAACATTAAAAAAATTCTATTAAGTTCTCGTAAGTATACTATTCTTGGTGTATCGCATTTTTTCTATCATTCGTCAATTTACAATTAATATGGTAAGAAAAATATATTAACATCTTAACTACAAGATCATGTTCAAATCAATAATCTTTCAGAGGTTGTGTTTCACTAACACATCCCTATCCTACATATAATAAAAAAATCTCTCGCATTTCAAATTATGAAGAGTTTATTTATTTAATTAGCATAATACTTTATTCTTATCATGTTCGAATAGTGTTATTTCTTTTACGTCTTCACAAAGTCTATTTCTTCTATTTTATTTGATCGACCTCTTTTATTCATTTTAATTCAACTCATTTTCAATTCCTTCTTCTTGATTTAACTCATCTTCATGAACTAATATTACATTAATGTGTGTCAATATTTTGAGTCTCTTATATATATTTATTGAGCAAAAAATTTATCAAGACCACAATTCAAGATTTATGAGTTCATATTCCTTTCGTTTTTTTGGGGCTCTCGTTGTTGGATGAATTTTTATTAAAAAATCATCTCATAAGAAATAAGAATAAATCCGATCCATAAGATCTTATAAGATATACAGTGGAGATATTTTCTTTTTCAATTTTGCTTGTTTGTTTTATAAATGATGCTTTAAACAAACAACCATTATTTAGAAACACAAACAATCATCAAATACTGAAAAGAAAAAAATATCTCAATTGTAAGTCTTTTTTATCATATGACTCAAATTTATTTCTACTTTATATGCTGGAATTTTTTCTTGCATGCCCCTCTATTTTTGGGCTGGAGTGCATCACCTCTCGCATGACCTTATAGCCTCTTTGATATGTTATAACATCGACGAACACAATAATATTATGGTATCAGACTAGATCAGCCGGTCGAATGGTTTAACCACAAATTGGGAGCGAGTCCGATCGATCTACTTTCTTAATCCTCAGGTACATTATTGACCCAGTCTGAACATGTTAAAATTGGTCAATATCGAACTGATCCGCAAAATAAAATGTCAATAAAAAGTTTACTTCTGCACAAACAGGTAAATATATATTTAAACAAATAATAAGTGAAATTAAAGAATCATTGATGATTAATTTAGTATTTTGAATTGACGTATTTGGTATTTCTGCCTTTAGGTGTAAAATAATTTTCAATAAATAATTAAGTTCATCCGCTTTTCTCAAAACAGTTGACCGAGTGAGCAATTGTTTTAGGTAATTGATCAGCTCAATGTCCCATCAGATATATGAAAGGGATAGTCTTCTTTGGAAAACCCTAACAGTGAAGTCCCTTTATTTCTTTTTCTTTTTTTTTTCTTAAAAATACAGTAATTGAAGGTGGGTGTCAAACTTGAAATATCGTAACCCTAAAGAATGATCTCACTATTTGGACATGCCGAAAGGTATAACGTTGGAACTTCTTACAACAAAGAGAGGCCGCGAATTCTCTTTCCTCTCCAATTAAGAAGGAAAAGAAATACAAAAATCTAAAATAAATTGAATAATTAATTGAGAAGGTTGAGATATAATGAAGAAGAAAAGGAAAGAAGCTAAGAAGTGGGAAAATGGTGTGACATGGACGTTTGTGGGAGTAATCTTGTTGCACAACAAGTATATCAAACAAGGCGGCCCATCAACCCCACTGAAACAACTACACATTATAGAAACGATAATATGCATGTATTATTCCAAATTCAACAACTATGCCCTACCAATGCTACTATACGACTGTGAAATGGGATATCATCATGCCTTCAACCATTATAATTATTAATTAATAACGAAAGTGGCCTCTGCACGACGATTGGATTAGATTAAGGCCTTAATGTAAAATATCAACCAAAGTAACATGTATGGTTAAACAATTTCGTAAATTAAAATGACCAAATCATTCGACCAAATGAAATCGGCCAACCGATTTGACGGTCGTTCCATGATATAAACTATACATTATATAATCTAATATCAAATAAAACATCATCAATTAATAGGAATAACCTACAAGTTCAACATAATCATCATTAGGTAAAAAGGGAGAAAGATATGTTAAAACAAAATTAGATAAGACTAAAAAAAAAGGATTAGGATTATGGCGGAATAAAAATAAAAAATGTAAAGTGAAATTAAAAAAAAAAAAAGTGGAATGTAAAACTAAGTATATAACATACAAAATTATTGAAAATCTGGGCTGGAAAAAGATTCAAACTAAGGACATTTAAGTAAATTGAATAGGCACTTGAGCAATCTACCATATTGTGTATAATTAATATTTCTAATATTATTATAGTAGGATATATATATATTATGTACGGCCATTCTGGTTTGAAAAGGCCGGTTTCACTATCGGCTCTGCCATCATCTAGTTACAAAATCTGATCTCCTAGGCCTCCTCTTTCCTCAAACCAATTAAAGAGGCCAAATTAATTGTTTCGATCGATTTGGCAGAATACAACATAAGAGAATGAACTTAGCTAAGTAGAAGCTATGGTGGCTAATTAGTTTTCCAAATTTCTTCTAGCATTTTTTAATTTTTTTTATATATATTACTATATGAATCTAAAAATAAAGTTTCTATTCTCTTTGTTGTGGAACTATTCTTCTCTTCTTTATTATGTTTGTTGTCGTTCTCTATTCCCCACTTGCTTTCCACTTTGTCATTTTTCTTTCTTTTTTTTCATTCTCACCAAGAGCACTAGTCATGTCTCTCTCTCTCTTGTGTGTGTGTGGGGAAACTATAGTCATTTCTAAAGCATGATTTCTTCTCATCTTTTTCATCAAATCATCTCAAATTACCATCTCATTTTTGCAGAGGGATCTTTTATCTTTATTTTATTAATTATATTCAACAATCAATACATAAGATACCACAATTATGGATACAAGTGATATCGAGTTTATTTTTTTAATTTTATATTAACCCCGACCTAGGTTATTTAATTATTAATTTTATTATTATCATTTTTTATTAGATTTGTTATAAATTGAGACATTGTTTAAATTTTTTATTTATGGATTGCGAGGTTTTTTTTTATGTTTCATTTTTTGTATTTTTTCGTTATTTGATATACTAAGAATGATAATATTGATGCAGAGAATGTGGTGGTAAAATTTTGAGATGTTTTTGCTAAATTAAAATAAATATATTATTCTTTAAGGGATCATCTTTTATCATTTGCACAGGGCCCCTTAAATCTTTAAGACGACTCTTATTTTTTTGAACAATTTGTATCGAAATATGCATAATTAACTTTTTACACTTCAAATCAAGTTTTTATGTTTATAAATTAGTAAAAAGAATCTTAATATTAATAAAAATTTAAGAAAAGTAATTCAAATATAAGAGTAATCTAAGGTGTGCCGGACATGGGGAGTTAAATACCAAACTAACCAAAGTTTAAAAAAGTAGACTTAAAAATCTGGAAAATATAGCCAATTCGAGCAGTGGCTATTCGAACTCTGCCAATTTTTGAAAGGATTTGAATAGTTGGATGCCAAATCCTGCCGAGATGGAAGAATTGGCAAAGGTTCGAATACTGGCTATTCGAACCCTTCCCAATTTTTGAATGGTTCGAATAGCCAGCCGCCATACTCCTTTTTTTAAAAAAAATTTATGTTTGCATGGTTCGAATAGGGGTGCCCCAAACCCCTTCTTAAATTGTTTTTTTAATTAAGATTTAATTTATTAAGTTTAATTTTTTAAATAATTAAGTTTAATTTTATTTTTGGGTTGGGGGTATTCAAACCCTTTGCCAGAAGGGTTCGAATACCACATTTCGAAAGTTGAATAAAAAAGAAGGATTTGGCTTGGGAGTATTTGAACCCTTTTGCCACATCAGCAGGGTTCGAATACCCCTCTAAACCCTAAACCCCCAACCGAAATGACCATTATTTTCCACATCCTCACTTTTTCGGATTTATGCATCCACACGATCAGCTTTTGGGTTAAAATTTTCTTTAACCCCGAACATGGGCATGAGATGGGCCTGAACTAGGCTGGGCTGGTCTTGGGCTTCGGTGGACTTGGGCTTGAGTTTGAAAATAAGTCCAATTCGAGCCAACTCAGCATAGGCAAGTTCGGCCCACCAAATCTGTCTCATTCGTGGATTGGGCCTGAGCCGGGCTTCAATAGTGCTTGGCCTTGCTGGGCTGGGTCGGCCCAGTCCATTTAACAACTCTAGATGAGAATATTGCCACCATAAATTCCTCCACGAATTTGTCCACGATACATGAATTTCATAAGCAAGCTCTTTGAGGGTAGAGTAATAGTCGTCAACAGATTGGCCAAATGAGTATGAGAAAATTAGAGTTTCTCATATAACCCAAACACTTAAGATGCATTATTTTTATCTCGCGTAATGCATTGAGCATAGTTTTAACATTATTTAAGAACATGACAACTGATTATGTCATGCTATTGAGAAGCCATACCATAACAGAACAAACAACATCATTCGGTTTTCATAATTGGGATCCATAGTAGCAAAAAGAAAACATGATGTCTTTTTATTTGAAAATCCAGAATAACAGAAAAGCTCGAGACCATAACAAATGATTGGAAGCTTTCAATTTAACCTTGGTTCTTAAAGCATTATGTATTTATGTTTAGATTACGACATATATATCACCTATTCTTGCGTCTGTGGGACTATGGCAGAGGGCTGCAGCAGCGAAACAAAAAAATACTTATCATGTCAAAAGATATGTCGGGATTCGGGAATTTTAGGTGTATTATTATACAAGTCTTATGTAAAATAGATCAACTAATTAAAACTATAATCACTACTATGCATACACAAAACTAATGGCGCATTTACAATACCATCAGCAAATAGTTTAGGGAGGAAACTCTCCATGTTTGTGGATTTTGTCAGTGGAATATGAGGAAGAGAATCTCTCTAGGCAACATATGTAATTGGATGATGTGGAATGTCATGCAAAAGGAGCGCAATTGAATTCAATTTTTATAAAAATTAACAGTCAGCTGGTCAACTGTAAGATCGCATCATAAGAGCAAATCTTCAATCATAAAATCCAAAAATTCTCTTCAGCTCAACGCTTAATCTATATAGATCAGCCTCACAAACAGGACTAAATTATGTGGCAACGACCTCAGCATAATTTGGGGAAAATTGCAATGTCAAGACGCCTAAAATAACCAGCAACAGAAACAGCTGCAAAAAAAAGTATAACGTATACATACACAACATCTTCTGTAGCTTCATTGTTTCATCAGCCCTTGCAATGTCTTCACGTTTTTCCCTCTTCCAACGCTCTTTCTTAAGCATCACGGCTTTATCTGCGCACTTGTTGAGTATTTGTTTCTGCTCCGAAACTGTTGCCTTCTGTTTTTTCAAATAAGTAATTTGATCTACTGCACCAACCCTCAGGTTTTGAACCATTCTTGCTAGTACTATATACTCCACTTCTGCTTCAATTCTTTGCTCAAATAAGTGCTCAAGTTTGCCTTGCACATCTCCATCTACTAGTTCTACCATCTCAGAGTGAACGGTAAGTGGAAAATCCTCTACACCCTCACTGTTTGTCTCTTGAGATTTTGCTCCAAAATCTGCATACTCCATAGAAGTCAGTCCACTGATTTCCTTAAGCTTTAGAATTTCTGTATAGATGCACAAAACATTGGCAAAAGATCATGAACATGTCATGAACCACATTAGTTGCAATTAATTTTGTTAGACTGTAATAATAACAGACATTCAAATAGTTCGCATTAAGGAATTAGAGAACATTTGATGAAGAGGCCAACCAGTGGAAACACAAACACTTGGGGTGATGAGCTAAATTATGATGACAAATCACAAAATATAGAAAGCAATGTAGAAACATGGGCCAACCTTTTTCTAGTGATTCTTGAGCAGATTTCAACACACAGATAGATTCGACTAGCGCATCCTGATCGGAAGAGGAAGCAACCTCCACGGGAAAGTGTTCAGGCAATATGTCTTCTTCATGCGGCCTTTCCTTATCTGTACTGTGACCATCTAGAAGCCCATTCCTCGCTTGCCATCCACTAACCCGAAATTCACCCCCATTTTCTCCATCACAAATAACTTGCTTATCACTTTGAATTCCATTACTTGTGCCGCAAGGACCCTGCACAAATACAGAACTGGAGCTACGTGAATCAGATTGTATACTGGAATGAGAGTTTTCGTTCTCAGTTCTGGCCTGCTCCCCCTTTCCACCACCCAAATTCTTCATTCTGCTTTCATCAAGAGGAGCTCCCAACATACTAGGCATCTCACATTCTGTTCCAGCATCAACTGATGGCCGTATCACTGACCGAGGATCGCTAAGCAGACGGCAAACTGGATGAAACAGAATCCTCAACTTGTGTGCGCTTACTAGGATGAATGATTGAACTTGACCTCTCCTGCATCACCATGTTTCCACTATCCACACTACTCTTCCCAACCTTACTAACATCCCTCTTAATTCTTCTCCACTTCTTCAAGCCATTGCCTTTCATAACCTCTGATTTGATCTCAGGTTGCATCATCTCCACGGGGGGAGACTTTTCCCCAACACCAGAGAGAAATTCATTATTATCATTTTCTACTAATGCACAAGATCTAATAATATGAACCTTGGATTCACAACAGTTTCCCAGTCCTCCGAAAACGAAACCTTTCCTTATACCTCCATCACCATCGTCTACAGATACGAGTAGCGAACTCCCACCACCCGAATTCATCTGAAGAAACTCAGCAAATTCTTACTATGAATATGTTATCAGTTGACGAAAGAATCATCCAAACAGAGTACACATGAAGATCGAGAATGAGCAGCCATCTTTCCAGCGCACATGAATTGCAACACATGGAACTTACTATTGAATTCAATACACCATCAACGATATCAGGACAATGGAATTTCTATGGCAGCAGACAGGCAATTAATAATATAAACCAAAATTAACTGACAAAGCTCACCTTAGAAATGGGCTGAATTGGGAGGATTCGGGGAGATTAAAATCAGAACGCATTGGAAAAGCGATGGATCGAGAGACTTGTATCCGCGTCCACTTTCATTTTGGATGATCAAGAAAAGTTGGGATATTGAAGTAATTTAATTTACAAAGATTGCACCTTCAAATCTTCAATGTTCAGTTTTGTGTTGAATAACTTGCATTGCCAACGCATTTAAGTTGAACTATTTTCATGCGTTACTGCTAATTATTATTAAATTAATCCATCACACATCTACTGACGTCTACGTCTGACCCCAACTTTTAAAACACACACACATCTACTAATTACCAGCATTTTTTTCTGTAATACAAAGGGGGCGTTTGCTCTAATATTATCGGTTTGTGTTTGATACTAAAGAAAATGGTTATGAATTTAGAAAAGAAAACTATGGAAATAAAAATTGGGTATATCAAATTATGTTAATTTAGATCAATCATAACTCTTTTATTTTAATTTATTTATATAAATAATATATCAAATTAAAATGTTATTCATTTTGACGCTCCATTCAATCTTAGATATCTTGAGATCATATTCAAATGAAAAACTATTAACGGAAATTACATATGCTTACTTTAATGCATGTACAAGCTTAAAATTATATTTTAATTCAAAGAAGAATGCAACATCTAATTGTGATGTAGTAAAGCTTAATTGGATATTGTGAGTCGTAATTGAGATTAATAAATTATAATTGGGATTTCATAAACCATATCTGATATGTTATAATTCTAATTGAGATTGAGTAAACTTAAAAGATCAATGAGAGAGTTATAACTATTTTAAAATTAAATTAGTTTTAGTAATACTTGAATATAGAAATATTCCAAATGTCCACCGTTGGCACGTGAAAATATTGGTTGTGTATATACTTTTAATTATTCTCAACACCTCTAATTTATTGACGCATCAGCTGTGGGTACATGATCATGTGCCACGATAAGGCATTTGAGCATTTCTGTTTATCAACATTATGGTAAAATAAGATTTTCGTCCGATTTTATTCTTGAAATTTAATTTCATACCAACTCATTTTCATATTTTCAATTTATAGAGGCAAAAATTTGAATTAGACCTCCTCTTTATTGAGATATTAATAAATCACAATCCCAAAGATTGATGTAATCTGATTTGTAAATGTTAATACATTTAAGAAGAATTGGTATCGGGAATTTCTATTTTACGCAAAAGAATAATAATAACAACAACTAAAACAATTTGATAAGGTGATGGACGGTTGAGGCAGCCTAGGAGTAAAAGAATGTGATGGGGTCATGTGGACAACAAATGTGTGCTGCCCAGTGACTACCTGGAACGCACATGGTTTCCGTCTATTTTAATCCACAAACATTGAATTTTAATTTGAAAGAAAATATTAAAGAAATTGATTGGAGTGTGAATGAGTTGCATTAGTTCCTAAATTACTTGAAATTGATTCATGAACAATATGAAATCAACTCGATCTATTTAGTTTGAATGAGTTGCATTAGTTCCTAAATTACTTGAAATCGATTAATAAACAATATGAAATCAACTCGATCTATGTCGAGTGAATCTCAAGTTCAATTACTCAATTAGGTGCGACTCGCCAACCTATTATCGTTTATATTTTTATCCCTAAGTTTATTATTTAATTATGTATTTGTTGGGAGTAAAAACAATTCAGTCCACCCATAACATAAGGTTGCCCAAAACCTAGCTACATGTTTGCATGTAAAAGCCCAAGAAGGACTTCTAGGACACCATTCGCCCAAGCTTGAAGAACCCGTCAACTTTCTTGAGGACCATCAAGAGGCATCAATGGCATGCTTGAAGGCAGCCCTAAAAGGTATTCACCCATAGAGGACACCTCAGTGACACCCTTGAAGTTTGAAGACATATTAGAAGCTACCTTTGAAAGCCGATCTAAATGGCCATCAAATGGGCTCATGAACAATGATAGATTCAAAGGCTCGATTTGCGCGTCCCACAAACATATATTTCTGATGCTTTTGGAATGGAACACAATGTGTACCGTACATGGATAATTTTAATGTTGGTTAGACTGGAGAATATATCATCTCCATGTATTTATGATTCATTAGAATCATATGTTGTAGCAAAAATTAATCATTCATGTACAGTTCCAACCATACAATGTGTTGGATTCTTCCTTTTCCAACAACTTTTTTTAGGTTCTAGCTTCACGACTGAAACACTCAAAACAATATATTTACTCATATTGTATAAATAATTTAATATTTTTTAAAATAAAAAATAAAATAGAAAACCCAAGTCATATCGAACAAAATTTTGTCGAGTCGATGACGAATATACACTCATAGGCATCAACATAAGTTTTGTCTGAGATGTATTAGTCTAAATGATGATTACTGTATTTAGGGGTGTTCATTAAATGGGTGTCCATTTGATCCACTTGAACCATATAAATTTTGGGTGTATCGACTCGAGTTAAAGAGTCAATTAGGTGGTTAATCGGGGACACCTAAAATATTAAATGGGGAATGCTTTGGTCAATGGATTTGAAAATTATTGGTCATCCAAAACTCGAATAAGTATAATATTTTTAAACATTATATATATATATATATATATGCATGTGTGTATATGTATATATAATATAATGAAAAAATATAAGTAAATATGTGTTGGTCCCGAATCAGAGATAGATAATATGCGGAAGCGTTAGTCTATGAAATTAGTAGCGAAAATGGTAAGCCTAATTTTATCTCAGCTGATTTAGGAGTAAGTCAGCTGGATTTCTTAAGGTTGTCGAGTAGGTCAATTAGGGTTTATTCTGAGTTCTACTTCAGCTACTATGAGGAAATTGAGTTTCAAACACTTAGCAGAAATATAAGAAAAACTGTAAACAGACATGGATGTTACAGAGGTTTGGATTTAATCAGTCTTACGTCCTCTTTTCCTACAGATGAAGGGAATTCACTAATTTTTGTTATACACGGTGTTTGAACATGGTTTACAACTAGGATTCTTCTAAAACGGAGAGCTTTAATACTTTTGGTCGCAAGCACGACTAATTTTTAAAGATTTACCAAAGTCTGTCTCCTAGGCTTCTTTGGTCGACAGGTGAAGGTTTCAGTTCCCTTTAGAACGCGAATCAAGTTGATGGGGATGTTCTCAGTTAAGAGTCTGAGAAAGGTCTCGGAACCCTTGACTGTAAACAGCTTTTGGATCTTCGGTAGGTCTCGAGTTAGAAACTTAGAAAGCTTTTGATGTTTGTGGGAGAATTAGTAGACATCTTTGAGCAAATGGAGATTCAGTAGTCTTCTCTCTTCATTTTTCTCCACTATTTATATTTGTCGGATTTGAATAGTGCCATTGGGAGACAAGTGAAAAGCATGGCGTGAATAGTTAAATCTGTCGTCAGAAGAATAGAGCCGTTGTTGTACTTACAACAGGCTTTTCAGAACTTTATCCACCAGTCCGTCGGCTTTTGGCTATGGACTGCTGGATAATACCTATTGTCAGATTGCTTTTTCAGGAAACATTCTGAAAGTCAACTCTGAGTATTTTTCTTTTGTCTCAGTTGTCTAAAAAGACAATTGGGCTGATCTTCTGACTTGATAAAGAGAGATTCCTCGGATGTCAGCTCTTTTTCTGGAAGTCAGCTCAGGAGTCAATCTTATCTTTAAGTCAGCTATCAATTCTGAGGGAACTGCAGTTGGATTTTTTTTCATAGCTGAGATGCTTCAGCTGTCGGTATCACAGCTGGGATGGCTTAGCTGTGGTTCAGTTACTGCAGTAGAATAAAATCTTCTGAAATATTCTAAGTCTTGAATTTTCCAAGTTCAGCTCTCTACGAACCTATGCTATTACTATTCAGATCTATATAATATTACATGCGAAGATTAGCTCTATATGACACATATGGTTTTTGACATCATCAAAATATTCTAATTCCTAACAATTTTCCCCTTTTTGATGCTGTCAAAACCATGTGCGACTGAAACAAAAAAAAAAAAAAATTGGAAGAAGTGTAGGGAATTACAGATTTAATTCCCCCTAAACATGTTCTTTCCTAACTAATCTTTTCTTATCATTCCTCAGCATATTACAAGTGTTAAATAACTTGTTTTTGGAAATATAAATGCTTGGAATGTAGAAGATTGTGATAGGTTATATTGATTAAATAACTGTTTTTGGCAGCTCGTTCAGACTCTTTGGATGCCTTCTTCTTTTTGCTTTTCTTCTTCTTCTCGTACTCTTCTTGATCTCTCTTCAGCCACCATTCTTCCCCCTTTTTGATAGCATTAGAAAGCAGAGTCATGCTTTGAGTAAGGGTTTGAAAGCTTAGAAGAATCAAGGGATCGGAGCTGGGCTGAATTGGAGTGAGAGCAGGAGAGGTAGTGGAAGGTTGAGAACGAGCCACTGCCTCAGATGAGAGAACCAGGTCCAGACTAGGTGTAGGTGTAGGAGATGGTTGCACATCTGGAAGAGCTACGATTTGCAGCTGAGAGGGATTCAATGGTTGAACTGGAACGAACTGGAGAGGAGTAGCAGTCAGCCAGGCTGGGTAGTCACCTCAAGGGGAGGTGCAATGATGGCTGAGACCGAAGATAGCTGAGGCTATACTCCTGAAGCAGTGGAGGAGGGATCTTTAGGAGTATGATATGTGGAAACTGGGGATTGCTGAGTATCCTCCTGTTCAATAGGCAAACCATCGCCTACATTCAAGTCAGGCATTACTGACTGAGCTTTATCCACAGAGGCTAGAATGTCCTTGGAAGGAGGCAGCGGGGAAGGATAGTCATGTGGCAATTCTTCCGTATCAGCTGAAGAGCAGCTGGTTTCAACTCCGTCCTTCCTCATTTCAGCTACTGCAACTTTAGGAGGAGAGGGAGGTTGATGAGTATCCATGTATGTTTCTTTGATGAGAGCAGCCAGATAAGCTAAAGTGGAGAGGAAAGAGGAGGACTAGTCGACTTAGACTGGGGGGCTGGGCTGCTTGGACTGAGGTAGGACAAACTCATGGGATGACGATTGTCGAGAGAAGGTTTGTCCGACAACTGGAACTGGGTCCGAAGGAAGAATAGGAAAAACTGGCTCATTAACCATATCCTGGGCAACTGGGGATTTCAGCTGAGGATGAGCTGAAGGCACAGAGCTCTTGAACCCTGTTGAGAAGTTCATTACTTTTGATGGATCGATCCTCACGGATCTGAGTCCACTCCTTTCACCCACCTTTCTTCATTTTTCCAGAATGTTGCCCCCATCCTGGTCAACAAAATGACCATGTCCTCGAAGTCCACAAAATTTCGCCAGTAGAAGTACCTCTGGACTCGGAGGGCTTCTTGCAAAGTTAGTTGGACGTAAGGATCCTCACGTTGTACAGTTGCCTCAACGATGTCCTCAATTTTGGATGGAGTTGAGCTCTCTATCAGGTCCTCTACCTCCTTGCTCCACTTGAGGATGTCCTGATTTTCTTGAGAGTCTGAGCGAAGGGGTAGGCAGAGCTCATCTATCCATTGACAGAGATAGTGTGAGCAAGGGAATGCGGAGGTAGGAATGACTCCTGTAGATTCCAAGGTGTGATCGATAGAGAATGTATTGTCTCTCAAATTCCAAGGATGATGGAGACCCTCACGGGAAAGGCTAGACTCACCAGCTCCAGATGGACGAGGGTTTGATTCTAGCATATCCCTGATGGAGGAATCGGTGGTGCTGCTATGCATGGAGACAGCTTGTTGCTCAACTGGTTCCTTAATCAAAATACTCCCAGGCTTCCTAGGGGAAATAACCAGTTTTTTTGCCGACTTGGCCTTGGATTTGGCCAGCTGTTTCCCTTTGGTCTTTGTCAGGGCTGCCTCTTTTGCAGCCAAAGTTACAAAAGACCTTTTCTTGGCGGGAACCAGAGTTCTCTTCTTCCTAATTCCGGCTGAGACCATGACACTCTCCATCTCGGAGAAAATAGCATCATCGACTTTTTTCTTTTCCCCCGCTGTTTGCTCAGCAACTTGTGAGCTAGTTGTGGGGAGGCGATCTTTGTCAGCATTATCTGAACTCTATTTTGACTGGAAGGGGGACTGAAGCCCTCGTCTGATACTGTGGGTGAGCTGGCTTAACTGGGTGAGGGACCTTGGGGGTTTTTGCAGGCTTCTTCGCGAAGGAAGGAGGAATGAAATTGTGTGGACTCAGCTCATCCCCGGGTCCCACGGCTGGCATCAGCTTCTCCAAGAGGTAGCTGATTGTTAGGCCGAACTAGACATCTCTTTCAAATTTGTATTTGGTGGGGATGGTGTGGCTCCTGTCGACGTTCTCCACCAGCTTGTTGAAGACAAATTCTGCCCAGTTTGCCTTGATCCCATCGCCAATGGCCATCATAGCCTTATACTTCTTGGCTGACAACTCAGCCTTCGTTCGAAGGTCACACATAACCATTTTGTTCTCGACGTCAAGGATGAGGGCGTAGGGACAGATGAGGGAGCCTTTCCGGGTCTACATCTTGAATTTTTGCTCCACCTTTTTGTTTGTATCCCTCCATCTCAACTAGTGTGACTTTTCTGGTTGATCTACATCGTCGAGATATGTGGTGATGTTGCGGCCTTCGATGGATAGGCCAAAATGTTGGTGCAGGAATAGGGGTGAAATAGTGATCTTAACGTGAATGACCTGAGGTCCTCCACGATCCGAGCCCTGGCGTAGAATTCAGCAACCAGGCCGGGATAAATTCTTTTGGGTGCTGAAGTCACCATCCTTAGCACCGAGGCCTTATCCGCTTTGGCCACAATTTTTGTAACCTTCCGGATCATCCTCACAGTGATGTTTGAGAATCGAAAGGTTGAGAATTTTATTCTTCTGCACCTAAAGCTGTCGACGTTTTGCATTCGTGAGTTGTGAGGGATCCTCCTTAGCGATTGTTACCATATCAACAATAGGAATTGCTTCTGGTATCTTTTCGGGAGTATGGGTAGAGGATGCCATCAAAATATTTGAAGGATCTTAATTTGAAGATGAGAGGGTTTGAGATGATTTAGGGTTCTAGATATAAGGAATGCAATATGATCGAGAGTGGAAAATCTCGATCAGATGAAGAAGATATCCTTATATAGGTATTTTGGGTAAGGAACGGAGGGCTGAGATTAAAAGGATTGTTTATATTCAACGGTTCGGATCAATTGTCCTTTGCACAGTCACTTTTACATGTGGCAGTTCCTTATTAGCTCATTTCGGCGGGCAAGTCTCATCACATTAAATGTGCATTTATGTCATTCAAATTTTGAATTAGATGACGTAAGTGCGGGAGAAATAAATTTTCCGAAAAGATTTCCCCCTAAATATGAGACTCTTAGGAACCGAGAGCTGGGACTTAGTTCGAGCATTGTTAGCTGTGATATTGAAAGATGAACATGTACTGAGCTAACCCTTAACATCCTTCAGCTGAGAGCTGGGACTCAGCTGTGAACACCTTACTAAGTGATGAACAACTGTTCAAGTATCAAGCATCCCACTCAGAGTGATCAACCTGACAACTAACAAAATCCTTGGTCAGTTCTTAATAACTCAGCTGAGAGCTAGGACTCAACTGACGAACTTAAAAAATATATAACTGAGAACTCGGACTCAGTTACCTTCCAGTTAAAAGGATGAAAATTGATGGCTGAGAGCTGGGACTCAACTTTCCTATACTTTAATCGTCTCCTTCAGCTATCATGTCCAGTTCCAATAGACTCGGTTGTAGACACAACTCTTTAAATCTGGACTCCTGAAGTGGTTTGGTGAAGATATCAATAAGTTGATCCTCACTTTTACATATGCAATCGGCATATCCTTCTTTTCAAAATGAGATCAGATGAAATGATGTTACTGGATTCTGCGTGATAGCTATAGCACTGTTGTTATCGCAGAATATCGGAACTTCTACAGTTGAAATCTTGTACTCAAGTAATTACTATTTGATCCAAAGCAGTTGAGCACAGCAGCCTCCAATTGCTACGTATTCCGTTTCAGCTGTAGAGGTGGCAACAAAATGCTACTTTTTGTTGAACCAAGATATCAGCTTATGACCAAGGAACTGACATGTTCCGTTGGTACTCTTTCTATTGATCTGGCAATCTCCGAAGTCGGAATCTGAGAATTCTTTTAGATCTAAACCATCATCTCTAGGGTAACAAAGCCCAAGAGTTTCAGAACCCTTTAGATATTAGATAATCCTTTCTTTGGATTGGCTTGAAATCTCGCACAAACTCCAACTACATAACTGATGTCTGGACAACTGGCAGTTAAATGTAATAGGGATCCTATGATTCCCCTGTAAGCTGTAAGATTTACAGATTCACCTTCTTCATCGAGTGTTAGCTGCGCACTCGTACTCATTGGAATTCATAAGGTCTTTGTTTTCTTCGGACAATATTTCTTGATTAGCTCCCGGGTGTATTTCTGCTGATTTATAAAGATCCCTTCAGGCATTTGTTTAACATGAAGTCCCAAGAAATAGGACATCTTGCCGATTATACTCATCTGAAAATTTCCTTGCATTAGCTGGACAAACTTTTCACACATAACTGGGTTCTTTGAGCCAAAGGTGATGTCATCAACATAAATCTGAACTAACAACATATTTCCATCATCTTCAATACAAAAGAGAGTTCGGTCTATTCTTCCTTTCTGAAAATAATGCTTCAGCAGAATCTGGGATGAAGTATCGTACCAAGCTCTAGGAGCTTGCTTTACCCGTAGAGGGCTTTCCTCAATCGATACACTTTGTTCCCTTATTTTCAAAACCTAGATGTTGCTCCACATACACCTCCTCGATCAGCTCGCCATTCAAGAAGGCACTCTTCACGTCCATCTAATAAACGATGAAGCCATGGTGAGCCGCGTAAGCCAAAAATAGTTTGATAGCCTCTATCTGAGAAACCGTTCTAAAGGTATTATTAAAGTCGATTCCTTCACACTGTGCATATCATTTGGCTACCAATATTGCTTTGTTCTGGGTGAACAATCCCATTCTCTTCTCATTTATTCTTGAAAACCCACTTGGTAACGATGACCTTCTAATGATTGGGACGGTCCACCAGGTACCACACATTATTTTAGATAAATTCTGCAAGTTTCTCTTGCATTGCAGAAATCCAGTCGGATGAAGCTAGAGCTTCTTCCAGCTTGGAAGGCTCTATCTGGGACAAGAAGCAACTAAAAAATGCTTTCCATGATCTCGTGGAACTGGATCAGTTATATCGTCAAGAATATCTTCAGCTGAGTGATCCCCTAGCCAGCGATGGGGTCTGATCACCTCAACTAGGACGAGCTGGGCGTCAAAAGGATGTAACTGAGAAGTTGGTATAGGAGAATCAACTGCAACTGGTACATCCACCAAAAGTTCACAGGATGTAAACTCCTCCGTTATAGTTCTTCCTTCCAGAACTGGGCTTCCAGTGGTTCCTCTGTCACAGTTCGCTCGCCTAGAACTGGGGTCCAGTGGCTAACTCTATCTCAACTCTTTCATCAAGAGCTGGGGTTCCAGTTGCTAACACCGGTTCAGCTAATGTTCTAAGAACATCCTCAGCTGAATTGGGTTGAATTCGAACTAAATGATTTGCATGGGTGAGATCTTCAACTAGGTCACCATTTTGAGTTGAGATTCCCCCTGCTTCAGAGGCATCTTCAATAGACTCTTGAATTGATGCATTTCTTAATACCTCAACGAGAACTTCTGTATCACAGACCTTCTCAATCGTTTGGACTCCGATT
>AYJT01061659.1:0-12584 GCA_001278415.1 Ocimum tenuiflorum | reverse complement strand
GAACATCAGCTTCATCGGCATCTGGGCAGTTCAGAGTTAGTTCCACAGTGTTCCTGCGCACTAAGGTAGACTCATCAAAAATAACATTGCATGTTATTTCCACAAGAAGAGTTGTCTTGTTGAATACCCTAAATACCTTTGTGAATGCGGTTTCCATATCCTAGGAACACTCCCTCATCAGCTCTAGGAGAAAAAGTATTCAATTTAGACTTCCCACAATTGTGAATATAACATGGGCAACCAAAAGCGCGTAGATGAGTTAAAGAAGGCTTATGACCCCTGTACACCTCATAAGGTGTTTTGTTGAGTCGTAGGTTGATGGGGCTGCGATTTTGAGTCTAGCAAGTTGTGCTGACAGCTTCGGCCTAGTAGCTTCGTCCTATCTTAGCCTCAGATAGTACGGATCGCACAGCTTTCTTGAACGTTCTATTCCTTCTTTTTTCAAGGTCATTCTGCTGCGGCGTCCTTGGAGCTGAGTGCTCGTGACTGATCCATGATCTGCACAGAAGTCCGTAACTTGTCCATTTTCAGAACTCTGTCCCGTTATCTGATCTGATCCTGACTATTTTGTAGCTTTTCTCGTTTTGAATCTTCAGGATCAACTCTGGTAGCAATATCTTAACTTCAGCTTTGCTCCTTAGGAATTCCACCCATGTATATCTTGAGAAGCTGTCGATCACCACCACATGGTTGTTAGTCTTGAATTTCAAGTGGTTTAATCTCTTGTGTCATAGCCAGCTGGTCTCAGTAGAGCTTTGAGATACTAGACAAGAGTTAGGACTGCCACTGTTCCAATCAACAATGTACAACCCTCCTGGCCTAATTCCTCCAAGGACTACTTCCTTGGAGATTTTGTCCTTTATATAGCTTTCGTTCATCGCGAACACTGTCTTGTAGCCATTTTCTCTAAGTTGGCTAATACTCACTAGATTATGCTTTAAATTTGATACTGGGGAGACACCATTTAGGGTAACTCCGTTGATTCTGATAATGCCTGAAGCAATTATTCTTCCGCTAGAGTTGTCCCCAAAAATTACAGATGGCCCACTGACTGGAATGATGTTGTCCATGTTATGCTTGTTTCCAGTCATGTGCCCTAAGCAACCACTATTCAGAATACATGTCTCATTAGCTCTAGACGGCTATCGATTTTCTTCTGTATCCTGCAATCACAGAGAAGACGGTTAGGTACCCATCTTACTTCGGTTCCTTAAGGGTCAGTACATGTATGAATCCTTTCGAAATCCATACTCGTTTTATTTTAAGACCTTGAACCGATTGAGCAGCTTGTTTCACTACTTTCTTCTACTGTCTTTTCATAAAATGCACTCTATTATGATGCTTTTCATTAAAACGTGCACTTGTGTGTGAGTTTTTCTTTAGAACCGAATTCCTTACAAAACTTCGGGGGGCTGACCCCGGATATGTGTTGGCATCTGTCTTGGACTTCCTAAGATTGGATCCAAGTCCAGGATGATTAACCTTACTACCTTGCCATCTCAACTCAGAATGTCTGAGTACTTGTTGACTAGTGGAAGGCCTCCAGTCAGGTCTTCCTGAACTGGGATACCTCCAATTTGCTTTTGCATAACTGGGAGGTTTCCAGTTAGGTTTCCCTAAACTGGGGTGAGTAGGAGCTGGTGTTTTAGATAGCTGGGGTTTCCTTAGCTGTCCAGCCTCAGATTGTTCGGCTGACTTTCCAGTCAGCTGAGCCTTCTTTAGTTGGGCAGTATTGGAAACTACAGTTGACCTTGAAGACTGGCCAGTTTGTATTTCAGGTGACTGAAATACAATTTTCTCCTTGCCTTTACTCTTGCAACGGTTAGTTTTGTCATTCAAATTGAATGCATCATGTCCTAATCCATGCTTTTCAGTGCAACATTTTTTAATACTGAGAAGATGTTCCAAATCTCTTGACCTTTTGTTAAACGAAGAAAGGATTTCTTTTGCTCAAGGTTTTCTGCTCTTAAGTATTCCAGCTCAGCTAAAAGATTTTCAAAACTGGTTTTAATGGCTCAGCTTTCTTTCTTAGATTTCTCATTCGCTACTACTAAGGACTGAGCCTTTTCAAGTTCAGCAGTTAGTTTTGAAATTTGTTCTTTTAAAGAAATATTTTCATTCTAAATCTGGGATTGCAACATGCACATATAGTCAAATTCTTTTGACAAGCTTTCGAGTGAAAGATCCTTAAACTCAGAATGACATGACTCATTTTCGTGATTGACTATATGTAAAATTTGAGAGGTATTAGTTACCTCTTCCTCAGCTGAGGTAGGTTTAGTCTCAGCTTCTTCTTGAATATCAGTCATGAAGGCTACAAGCTGCTCCTCATCATCTGAGTTGCTGGCTGGTTCTGAATCCAGAACTTGATCATCATATGCTATCTGGTATTTCAGTTCTGGTTAGCATAGCCTCTGCATAAGCTTTGGAGACCTTTCTTTGGAAGCTCTTGTTCAGCTTTGCTCGTTCTTCCTCTCCCATCACTGGACAATCAAATTTTAAATGGTTATGAGAGTTGCATTAAAAATAGGTCCGCTGTTGTGGCCTTCTGAACTACGACTTATCAGACTTCTTATCCTCTTCAGCTTGAGCTTTGAGCTTGGCTTTCTCAAGCTTTTTAGTGAAGATTCTAATTTGTTCCTCCAACTCCTAAATGGAGCTGGCTGGGGTTTTCTCAGTCGATGAGGAGGATGGCTTCTCGACCGGCACATTTAAGGGAGCTGTGAACTGTGATTTCTACTGCTTTCTTGGAGAAAATTTATTCTTAACAAAGAGAGTAGCATCCTCCAGCTTTGACGGCTCTTGGGTAGCCTTTTTGGCCTCATGCTCGTTCATCCGAGCTAGGTCAAATTCGTGTGCTCGCAAGGAGGCAAACACATCCTTCATTGGCATCTTTGAGAGATCACGCTCCTTTTGTGTTGTGACCTTAACAAACCAGTCTTCTCTTGGCATGAGAGCCTAGATTTTCGTGTTGAGCTCAGCAACTGGATACGTCCTTCCAAGAGCTAACAGCTCACTGACTATTGAGTTGAATCAGGCTTCCATCTGTATGATAGTTTCACTGGTTAGCATAGCAAATTACTTATATTTTCCACGCAAACCTATAGCTTGTTGCGTGTAATCTGTTCTGACTCCTTGCAGAGATCCTCAAGAAAATCCCAAATTTCCTTGGCTGATTCGCATTTCTCCATGTTTTTCATTTGCTCTTCATCGAGCGTGGACAAAATAATATCTTGGGCCAGATATTCTAGTTGGTGATGTCTTTTGTCATCTAATGTCCACTCGACATATAACTTCTTGATGTACTCCGGCTGGTCGAGGATTGTGCGGTTGGTGTTGACCTTTTGAATTTTCAAGGGTCCTTCAATAACCAGCCACAATCTTCGTGCTGACTCAAGAGATGAGCTTTGACCCTCCTCCTCCAGCTAGTATAGTTTTCAACGGAGAACTTTGGTAATCGGCTAGATGCCATCTACGGTTGATAGATAAGCCTGCTCGCAACAAAAAACTTAAGGAAAAATTGATCTAATCCTTAGTGACACAAAGCAGTTAGTCTTTCTGGACCAACCGCTCTGATACTACTTGTTGGTCCAAAATCAGAGATAGATAATATGCGAAAGCGTTAGTATATGAAATCAGTTGTGGAAATGGTAAGCCTAATTTTATCTCAGCTGACTTAGGAGTATGTCAGTTGGGTTTCTTAAGGTTGTCAAGTAGGTCAATTAGGGTTTATTCTCAGTTATACTCTAGCTACTATGAGGCAACTAGGTTTCAAATACTTAAGAGAAATGTAAGAAAAACTATAAAAAGACACGGATATTAGAGAGGTTCGGATTTAATCAATCATACATCCTCTCTTCCTTCAGATGAGGGGAATTCACTAATCTTTGTTATACATGGTGTTTGAACACGGTTTACAACTAGGATTCTTCTGAAACGGAAGCTTTAATGCTTTTAGTCGCAAGCACGGCTAATCTTTGAAGATTTACCGGAATCTGTCTCCTAGGCTTCTTTGATCGAAAGGTGAAGGTTTCAGTTCCCTTCAGAACATAAATCAGGTTGATGGGGATGTTTTTAGATAAGAGTCTGAGAAATGTCTTGGAACCCCTTGACTATGAACAACTTTCAGATCTCCGGTAAGTCTCGAGTTAGAAACTCAGAAAGTTTTTTATGCTTGAGGAAGAATTAGTAGATAGCTTTGAGCAGATGGAGATTCAGTAGTCTTGTCTCTTCATTTTTCTCCACTATTTACATTCGTCAGATATGAATAGTGTTGTTGGGAGGCAGGTGAAAAGCATGGCGTGAATAGTTAAATACGTCGTTAGAAGAATAGAGTCGTTGTTGTACTTACAACAGGCTTTTTCAGAACTTTATCCACCAGTCCGTTGGCTTTTGGCTATGGACTGCTGGATAAAACCTATTGTTAGAATGCCTTTTCAGGAAACATTCGGAAACTCAGCTCTTAGTATTCCTCTTTTGTCTCAGTTGTCTAAAAAGATAATTGGGCTGATCTTCTGACTTGATAAAGAGAGAGGCTCTCTTTTTAGAAGTCAGCTCTAGAGTCAATCTTGTCTTTAAGTCAGCTGTCAGTTCTGAGGGAACTACAACTGGATTCTTTCACAGCTAAGATGCTTTAGCTGTCAGTGTCACAGCTGGGATGGCATAGCTGGTTCAGTTACCGCAATAGAACAAGATATATAGAAATTCTCTAAGTTTTTAACTTTCCAGCTTCAGCTCTCCGCGGACCTATGCTATTACAATTCGGACCTATACAATATTACATTCTAAGATTAGTTCCATAGTACAGACATGGTTTCTGACCTTATCAAAATATTCTAATTCCTAACAATGTGTCGAATCAAGCTCAATAGTTCTCTTAATTTTTGACTTGATGGATTCTGTTGTTATTGAATTATTATGTGTTTGAAGTTTATATTGAGGTTCGATTTTGATCGCGGATCAAATTAAGCTTTAAGATAGATTCAAATTGGACAACACGACTTTCCGGGGAGGTTTTTTGTTCTCCGAAATGAAAGAGCTAGTATTTTATAGATCGAAAAAGGTGTTTACAGAGATTTCAGGAATTTTCTAGCACTCGGAGGATGGAAATTACAAATGAGATAACTAGATAAGTGAAGTGTGTGTTAGATGCGTGATTATCGCGTACAGTGCCCCTTTTATACACGAATATTGGGTGAATATGAATGCTCCTAAGTTAGAGACTAAATCCGCAAATAGTTGGGGGCAATCTGCAAAGCTTGGCCTATAAGTTAAAGTCATGCTTTGAGTGTCATGTTGTGTCAGTAAAGAAATCATTCTGGACCCTTCTTGTACGTATTGGGCACGCATGCGTTTTCTCGAGCTACTTCTGTGAGAGACCTCGAGAGGAGATCCTCGTGCTAAATTTTTGGCTGAGGTCTTCGAGCTTGAGTCTTGATGTCCTGGGATCTTTGAATTGATCCCTCCCCTCCCCCCGGATGTTGGGCTCGAGGATATCTCTTCCTGGGTTGGGACTTCGAACTGGGACCTCCTCGAGAAGGACTTCGAAAGTCTTTCAGCAGTTCGAGATTCGATACCGATAGCTAGGATTTTGATGTAGATTTTGACCCACAACAGTTTATATGTTATCATTCTAAACTATTTAAATATAGAAAGCTTATTCGAGTTGTATTTTTATTTTGAGAATTTAGAGTTGATGAATGAAATTATATTCTAGAATTTTTTTTCAAGATAAAACAATGGATGGCGTATCCGGTTAATCATAACCAAATTGAATAGCTGATATCTATTCGGTTGGTTAATGATTTGATTTTGGAGTGAATTCTTCAAATCTAAAATAATACTTAACTCAAATCAAATAATTCAAAAATCACAAACCCATCCATTTAAACACCACTGTATTATATTGATGAACATATTTCTTCCGGGCAAAGGAAAGGTGTTTTTCTTTACAATTATCATATAAATGTTAGCGTTATATATTAAATCATATTTTTTATTATTTAAATGATAATTAATTTATTTATAGTTGAATTAAGTGATGAATTAATATCCACGTGTTATACTTATATTTATGCACAAAGTTGATATATACATGTTATATTAGATAACATGGTGTCTTTGAAAAATATCACAGAAAATTAATTATTTCTTGGTATAAGAAATTCACAGTTTATATGGTGTCGAGCGTATCAATGGTAGGCAATTATATGCTAAAGTAATTAATTTGTTTTAACTATAAATTATATTAGCGCGTTCCGAAAGAGTGTATTGACTTGGATGTGTTGATTTCTTTATTCTCACCTTTCAAAAAGAACAAGTCTTGAGATTTTAAACTAATCATATCATAATAACCAACATATATATGTTCATGAGTATAACTTTGATTCATCAGTGGTGAAGTTTAAAAAATATGAATGTTATGAATTTAAAACACAAAAGACTTAATGAATTGAACGATGAAAAGATGTTTGCCAGACCTCGAAAGAATCGTTCCAAAGCAGGCAAATCATATGAATTTTATTGATGCGTTCTTCTATAATTTTTACACTCAGAATTTGATCCTAAGTATGCCTAATTTATACATAATTTTTGGGATATTGCTGACATAATTGATATGAATAAATCATAACGAATGAGGAAAATATCCTAATCTATATGATATATGATATTTGTTTCCGGGTATTGATTTAAGGACATCCTAATCTTTGCTTGAGTCGTTCAATCTTCTTCGACTTCATCGATTGGGCTTCATGGATCTTAGGCTTTCATGAAGCCCGATAACTCCCACCTCAATAATCAATTTATTTATGATTTTGATGTGATATCTTATATCAGATGCATATCAATTATATTAGGATATGATATATTAATGTGCCGCGATGACAATATCCCTTGAGTTATGTCTAGAAGGGTTTGGGAAAAATCTCCAACTAATATTTTGTAGATTTATGTAATACATAATAAGTTACAAAATTATCATATATTTTTTGGTAAAGGGCATTGTGACTTAGTATAAGTTTCTCAATGGATATAGTTAACACTAATCATTTTTGTTTTTCAAACATGTAAATTATATATTCTAACAAATGTTTCCTTAATATTTTATATATTTATATAATTAGTACATAATAAGTTAGAAAAGTCTCCAATTTTTTTTCTTAGAATGAAATTAAAATTTATGTATAAGTTTGTGTTTATTTTGATTGTTCTTTGGTTTTTCTTGGCATTACATTGAATTGTATATTCTTTGAGAAATAAGTTGAACTCCACTAATTTTAAAACACAAGAATAGATACACACATGTTTATAATATTTCCGTGCAACGCACTGTACAATACTAGTCTATTCTAAAATAATTAAAATTATGAAAATCTATCTCAAACTTTTTCTGTTATACAAAACTATCATAAAGTACATTTCTGTTATGTAATTTCATATCGGCAAGACGTCAGTGTTAATTTCACTCTTACATGAACATTAAATAGCACGTGTCTCTTACGTGGCATTAATTATTATCTTTTACTACACAATATCAAAATAGCATCATTTTGAGGGGTTACAAAATGACGACATTTCACTCTTTGCTTTTGAATTCTTTTTTTTTTTTTTGAAAAATTTGAATATACGTTTTAATCAATACCCCTTATTTTTTAAAAAAAAGGTAGAAATAATTCCTGAAGCACACCAAGACAAAAGGAGATTTCATAAAAATATATTCAGATTCCATAAATGAGAATTCCATAGTCTGCAAAAACATGAAGCCATAGTCCCCAATAAACATGAAACAGGATGAAGCCATAATCTGCGAAAACAAATCAGAATTCCAGAAGCACTTGCGTTTACTACAATTATCACAATCAAGGGCTCATAAAATAAACAGCGGGGTTGCCGGGTCGCCTTGTGTTGCTGCGGCTTCGCTAGTTGCTGACTTGCTACTGGATTTTGGTATACTGAAATCAAACTTTTATAATTGTATACAATTAATTATTTTTATGTGTTTCGCATAACAACTAGACTCTTTATCTTGTAACAAAAAGTAAATCATACAACGTCTAGAAGATCGCGGAAGATTGTATGAATGAATTAACCCTAATGAGATATAAAACCGAATCGCAACCGAGATTACTCTAGGATGAATCATCGAACTAGACAGTAGTATATTTAAGAAATAACTTATCTTGATTAAATTAATAAGACGGTAAGTATTTTTATTTGAAAGAATTTCACAGAAAACAGGTGTTAAAAGAAAAGAACGCCTGGATGAAAGAAGTATTATATCAAACTCAATTACAACACATCAAAAAACTCAATTCTTGCAACATCAAAATTTCGTCACTAATATACACACAGATATAAATTAATATTAATATTCTCAATAAGAACTAATTAGTAAAACGTAAAGTGAAGACTATTATTATTATTAAACAGTAATAAACTACATTATTTGAAAAAAGATGTAAATATTAAATAATTCACTTTTATACATATTTTGATCAATCACTAAAGTACAAAATATACCCTAATGCAGGTAAGAGTACTAGTATTAATATGCACAATTATATTAGGCATCCTTTCTATGTCTATACATTTAAGAGATTAATCTATTTTACTTTGTTTTAGTCTGAAGTTATTCATTTCAAGCAATTTTTTCTTTATATTCCCACATATTTATCTTTTGATTTTCTCTATAATAATAAAGATACTTCTTTTATTACAAAATTTGGGAAAAAGGGTAAGAATTAATGCATTACTTTTAACTTCCTTCCAAATTTTTATTCAATAGAGCGCTATGTATTGAAAGAAAATAGAATTCTTGAGACGATTTTAGAATGCAAAGTGACTCGTCTCCGAATTAAGTTACTAAAATAATTACAGTTCTAACTCCTGGTAGAGATTGATCCACGCTTGAGTAAGGTCAGGTGTTCGAATCTTGCCTTGTACATGCAGCAACGGTCAGCCATCCCACCCTTTGAGGAGCCTGCAATGTAGCGGAGATTAGTCAGTGCTGTTAGCCAGCGGTAGATACTCCAAAAATAGTTACTGTTCTGCACTTGTCTTTATGGGTAGGCTATTTTCGGAATAGAAGCTATATACATAGTATTATCCATTCCTAGTTTCCATCATAAACTTTAAGCAATAATACAAAGTTGTTGGGCTTAAGTGCTTGACCGATTTATTATTTTTTTTTTCCTTTTTGAATTAGCCTTAACCGATTTCAAATTCAAAATTGATCGCTAATAATCTGCCATTATATTTATGAATGTTGAATGCGGATAAATAATTGAAATAATCCCCATAGCCGGCAGCAGTTAAGGAGTCTACAAGTTTAGATTAACAATAATAGACTATCAAACTTTATTTGCTTGCTAAATGCTACCAATTTTGTGGTCACATCATGCAATCAACATTCCAATAATCTCTGCTTCATCGCTATTTATTTGCGAACATATGATTTCGCCTATTTTGATCGATTAATCATGTGACAGTGACATGCATAGGCTATATTTGTGTTTATTTATTTATTTTATTAGGCCCTTCAACTGTTCTATTCTGAGCTCTTGGGATTCAAATTTCATTTTATAGAGCCTGCCTTTACTGATTTTGTTTCATTAAACTACTCTGCTTTCTATTATATATTTTCCGGATTGGGTTTTCTAAAACAAAAATAAATTTGTTTGTGGAGTACAAGAGGATATACCAATTAATCTATGAACAAACAAAAGAAACTAAATAAGGTTTAAAGGCTTCGGTAAAATTATTAAATGTTTATGGAGTTATACATTAAAACAAAATCTAAAAGTTTGACAGATCAAAGTATGGTTGTGCTTTTACTACATACATATTAATATTCATGAATAATTATGAAAACAATACGGGGATCATCTAATTAAACAGCACTCATAATTAATATGGAAAAACAGTTATAAACTTATAATGAAAGAAAAAATAGGTATGCGGCTGATCATATGACATATAATTGCATTAATTTAATTAGTCTTTAAATAGTAATGATGTATTCCTTTAAAAAAATAGTAATAATGTATAAAAGAACTGCAGTGATAATTAATAATTATAATTATAATTATAATAAACTGCTTGGCCAACGTGATTTAGAAAAAACAGGTACAAGTCTGAGAGCCACATGCAGCCAGTTTGACCTGAGAGGAGCTGCACTTTGTCCCATAAAGTTATTAAACTAATCACACACAATTCTATACAATAACTCATCTTAAAAAAAAAAGTAATGCAACCCTTCGTATAGAATTTGGGTCTCCCCACCAAAATATATATATATATAATAATCTATCTAGCTATACCTATTATCAAACCTAAGGTGTCTTAATTCTTTAAAATTATTTATTTTCTATTTTATTCTTCTTAGATAGTTATTTTAAAGGACAATAGTATAATTCTCAATATATACATAATATAATATAATTTATTTTTATTTATTTTTGGTATTATATATTAGGATTGTACTTATCAATAATATAATTTGGATATTATCCAAACAAATTTTTCTAATTCCTATAGTATAATAATAGGTTTCATAAGATTTATATTATTTTTTGGAAAATATTTCTATATATCCCATAGCATGATTTTGATTTATTAAAATAGTTTATATGTACTTATTTTGTTTTGGAAAATATTTTATATATTGCATAGCACGACTTTGATATCATTTCTAACTGCCTGGACCTGCAGGTGGGAGGCTATTTTAATACGACAGTGTAACGAGGCTATTTTAATACGATAGTGTAACGGGTTCTGTTAGCAACTACTTGACATTTGTCCTCGTATTTTTAAAATGGTTAACTCAAATTGCCGAAAAACTTTATCGAGCCCACTTATAAACTTTTATACTTTTTTATTCCCGATCAATGCCACACATTGCATGCTTTCCTAATTCGAGACAAAATGTCCTCGTTGCGTTTCACTTGCATGCAGGATCACCTTTGGTCCCGATGGAGCTCTCCTCGATATCAGTTCTGATACCATTTGTAACACTCCCATTGCGAATTAGTATGTGTGAATCACTCAAACGGTATAACACAGTGTGTAATATCATTTTATAACAAAGATCTCAAAAGTTCGTTTCCTTTCCTTTTCTTTACTTTATATTGACTATTAAATAAAACGAGTGTTGATTGTTCTATTTCAAGTGAGTAACTGCTATAACTTGTGTTTTCACACTAGTTGACAAAAGAAATCCTTTGCATGAATTTGTTCCCTGCTGCGAATCAAAATGCATGTGAAGATATTTGAGTTGAGACAAAGAATCTTGCCATTCAAAACCAGGAAGAATTTCCTTTATAGTTGAAGCTTAAGACCAATTATTGGTAGTGGTGACTGGTCTTGGTCCAATTACCACAGCAATTTATCACAAATATGTCGGACGACTACAGAGTCACAATAATTCAATTTTCGATGAGAGATTGAAAAAAGAAAACTACTTCAGTTTTGAATTAGATATATTAGAAAAGGAAATATTCTTTGGAGGCATCACATATAGTGCCCACGAATATCAGTCAATTTAGGTCTCGAACTGATGTAATGGTTCCTCACCCCCATGCAGTGCCACTTTCCCATCTCTCGGCTTATGTGATCAAACATAAAAATTATATGTGTTGTTTATACTTTATAATCAATCACTGGATTTTAGTATTACTGATGCATATAATCCTACAACAGAAAAAACAAAAAGTGGAGCACGGAGCCCAATATAAAATCTATTGAAATGGAGCTCTAGGAATATTGCAACATTTACTACACTCTGCATCTCTTTAAGGCATTTATTTATTTCTTTATTTTATGTTCAAACCCCTCACAGATCCAACCCACACTTGAGAATTGAGATTCTCACTCATGTGTACAGCTTGTGAAGATGGTCTTCCCCCTTTCCCTCCTTCCTTTCTTTCTTCTTTCTTTGCCTCAGCTTGCAAATATAATCCAGGTAAAAGTGATTGATTGTTTTGGTAAAAGTACTCGTTCCTCGTCATGATAAAAAATCAAGGAAAAGTACTTTCTTCTTCTTCTTCTTTTATTTCAAGAATCCTATTTTTCCTCTGATCTTGAACAGTAACAAAAGCTGAAGGGGTCTGGTTCTGACTCTGTGATGGAGGCCCACAATGGAAGAAGATGATGATTCATGAATTCACATGTTGTAAGAGCAGGAAAAAGAATAGGATATCTCTCTCTCTCAAAAAAAAAGGGTCTTATTTACTGTTGCATTCATCTTCTGAGTCTGATGAGTCCTCCCTCTGTCACAACATCCACAAAATAAATTGCACCTGTCATCCACTCCAATGTTCAGTTTCTTTCTGATTTTTTCAAACTTGCTGTGAATGCTACTGAAACACATGGTATGGGCACTTCTTCTTTCTCAATAAAAAAACAATAATAAAGACAACCCATTTTTGGTCTCCTTTGGGGGTCCTCCTCTTCACTAGCCCACCATGGAAGGAGAACAAATCTCCACCGTCGATCCCAAGTCTCTTTCCATCAAGATTGCGGTGGCTCACTCCGGCAATGACACCTCACCATCACCTCCAGATTGTGCCTCCTCTCCCTACACCTCT